>JAEIIU010054114.1:0-69150 GCA_018874675.1 Drosophila baimaii | reverse complement strand
AGAGAGGGCATTCCATTATTGGGCCGACTCAGCTTGGCGTGTCTGGCTGCCATTGCTGTCCACATGCATATTACGCCTGCAACTGTCTGTAGCTGTTGCTGTAAGTGTGCCTGTGTGCGTGTGTGGGCCGATGTGTTGGTGAGTCCTTATGACAATTTGATGAGGACGTTATTTACACTAGTTAAAAGCTACGACTCTACCGTCCTGCCCACGTCCCCGCCCCGTCCATCTCGGTGTTGTCAATAAAAAGGAAATAAGCAGTTGGATCCATACCGAATCCGGATCAGGACTAGCTCCCCCAGTGGAGCTGACACTCGCATGACAAGCAGCCATTTCCATTTCCATTTCCATTGGCAGACCCCGAGAGGGAGTCCCTGTCCCTATTCCCGACCCATTTCCCTTCCGATTTTGATGGCCGCTGGCCGCCGCGCGTATCCAATCAAGCATATATGGCTGCTACTATAGCCTAGGCCAGGCTATGTTCCTATGCATAAGTGTGTGCCAGCCAGTGTGTGCGGGTGCGGGTGCGGGTGCGGGTGTGGGCGTGTGCGTGGTGGACGTGGTCAACATTCCGTTGATTACGTATACGACTGGGGCGCCAATCAACCAAATGTCAACGTCAGCGACGCGACGTTTGTCATGTTGACTGTTTTATTGTCGCTGTTGCTGTTTCCGTTGGCCCCGTTGTTGTTGCTATACACTGAGAGAAATTCTTGATATTATTATATATTTTTTAAATATTTTTTTCTTATATTAAAATCAAGTTTTTAGTAGCTTGAAACGTCGTAAGTGCTGTATCTCATGCCATTTTTCCTACCTCTCTTTTCTTTCAGTGCTGTTGTTTTTGTTGTCGCTGCCGCTGCATAGCAAAATGCTGAAATGTCGCTCAACGGCCCAGGCAACAACAATGCGTTTACATTTTTTCTCGTGGCCCGAATCAATATTAGTAATTTGAATTATTCAGAAGTCAAATATGAAGCTTTAATGGCCAAACAGCGTGCCCGCACACGAGGCCCAAAGTTGCGACCCCGCAGGTGGACTCCACCCCTTGAGAGGCTACACCCCCTCCCCTCAAAAAGGACTCTCCTCCCTTCGCTCCGTTGATGCGGCTGCAGGCCATTGGAGCGTCCTGCCGGCGACAACTCAATAATTTGGCGAATCGCCCAATTTAATGCCGGAGAGTGGGCTGAAGCTGGGTGGGTGGCTGTCCAAGTCGGAGGCCAACGCAGCCGGAACTGCAGCAGCTCGCAGTGGCGGAGTCCGGAACCCGGAACCCGGAACCTCCGCTATTGTCTACGGCTCTACGGCTCTACGGCTGTGCGGCGGCTGCCCGGCGCAGTCGTTGCGCAGGTAAATACGTCAATTTAAATCCGTGGATTGGATTGTAAGTCAATGTTTGACTTTTGCTCGCTGATTGATTGCTCAAAAGCAACAGCAGCGGCAGCAGCAGCAGCACCGCCACCAGTACCTGCAGTAGCCAGTAGCGGAGGCAGGAAAAGGAGTGGCAAGAGGCGCAGGAGGCAGGAGTAACTGCAGTAGCAATATCGCAGTTGCCTGCATATGCATACGGCCCTCGGCTGATGACTTGGCCAGTTCCCGTGGGGTGGTAACTGAATTTTGCCAGGACTCTCTCTCTCGGCCCGGTTGCGACTGCCACATGCATCAACAGTTTACCCGATTTACAGCCAGTTGGGTTTGCATAGCGGAGTCAACCGTATGAATCAACGATTTTCTGCTGTGCCGGCATAATTTCCAAAAAAAAAAAACGGAGGAAATATCAGAGAGGATGGAGGAGGCTCTTCAAGGAGCAAGGAGCTGTGGGTGCAACTGCAGCTGACTTTAAGTGGCAGAATCAACAAATTATAGTGTGCATGTGCGTTTATAGTGGCTGAGATCAGCTCAGCGGACATAGTGCGTGTGGTGTGTGTGTGAGTGTGTGCCGCCCGCACAACACAAAGTTTAACCCGCTGCAACACGAAATATTTAACTTCAGATTTTGGTCGAGTCCGGCTGCCAGCATATATGTACAGACAATAAATATACATATTGCCAGAGGATGGAACAAGGAGTTAGCTGGGCTTAGCTAGAGGGTTATATGGCTAAGTAGTTGGGGGAAATAATTAATCAATTTATTGCATATTAATTTATCTATTTTATTCGGCTTGCTTTAAAATAAAACCAATTTTAAATTTGATTTTTCAGATTATTCAATGTATTTGGAACATATATCCTATATTAAAGACTTCTAGACCACCACTTTTATTGGTTGAATATGTATTTATAATTATAATTAATAATGTATTTATATTTAATGAAACAAATAGTAATAACCTAGACAAAAAAGAAACAATAATACAACGCCGACGATATATAAATACAACTTATTTAAAACTAAATTTCGCGACAAATAATTCGTCACAATTTATTTATTATTAGTTATAATTTGTTATAATTATTAATTTGTAATTCATTACCACTGCTTAATTTTTTATATGGGGTGTCGCAGTCATCACAGGCTTGAAATCTCTTAAACTGGTGTCTAAAAGTATGCAATAAAATATTTGAGGCATCAAATATAGTTTTTTTTTCTGTTTGCTATATTTATTGTGTTCCTAAATTAGGCATCGTAATTCGAATATAGTGAAAACTATTTTTTTTTTTGTTGATGTAACATTTTGTAGCATGCTTTTTGACACCTTTTTAGGAGATTTTAAGCCATTAGTGATTTCTTTTTATCTCTGTTATTAATTTTATTAATTAGCTGGTGTGTGAAAATATGGAATAAAATGTTTGAAGCATAAAATGTTATAGCATACTTTCGGACACTTTTTTAAGAGATTTTAAGCCTCTTATTAATTATGTACATATATCTCAAATATTATTATTATTATTAACTATATTATTATTTATACTATTATTATTGAATCTTTATCTGCTTTTAATACCCATTCTTTATATTAATTCTTACTTTTTAAATCGCATTAACTATATTATTATCTATACTATTATTACTGAATTTTTATTGGCTTTTTAGACCCATTCTTTATATTAATCTTCATTTTTAAATCGTATTTAAATCTTATTTTTTGAAGACCTATTATAAGCAATTATATAGTATTTTCAAGACAAACTTTTCAAGCCCCCCAGGCTCGTATGTATATTTAAACTCAATTTTAGACACATGTGCATTATTGTTGCCTATCTGGCGGACGCTCTCTATCCGACCGCAGCAACAGTGCCAACAACAAAGCCACCGCAGCAGCAGCAGCAGCAGCAGCAACAGCAGCAGCAGGAGTAGCAGCAGCAGCAGCAGCTACTGCAACAACAGCAACAACAGCAACAGAACAGCTCATATAAAAGCGCTCGCACATCCTTGTATGCGCGCGTATGTGCATATCCTTTGCTGTGTGTGCGCTGCACTGCGTTGTTTTGCCGCTCTTGATAATGATGCTGGCCGGCATATTCATAATGAAATTTCATTGCGGCAAGCCCACACACGGGCACACTCGCACACACACACCTCTCCTGCATGCGTGTGTGTGTGTGCACTGAGTGGAAAACAGGACACACCCGGACCCAGGCATATTATGTATAAACACAAATTAATTTCGTTTCAGTGGCCCCAACCGTAGTAGCCAAAGCCGTAGCTATGGCCAGAGAGCCATAGCTATATCCATGGCTGTAGCCGGGTCCGTGCAATGACGGGGCCCGGACATTTGCATAAAATATTTGCACAGCTTTCGGCTAGTGCAACGCCACTGCTTCCGCCCCAGCTCCTGTCCCAGCTCCTGCTTGGTTTTGGCCTCGCTTTGAGGACTCCGTGTTCGTGTCCGTGTCCATAAACTAGGCAACAACAGGCATGTTCCCAGCACAGATTTAATGAATCAGCAGCTCCTCCTGGGTTTCCCGAGCTGCGAGCTACCAGAGTTCTGGGTCTCGGCCATGCGATCTGGGCTCCTTTTTCCAGGACAACCTGCCGCATCAGCAAACGTCTTGTGCCTTGTTGAACCTTGTCTGGTTTTTGGTCATTTTTGATAAATTAGCACAAATTTGCCAGATACCAAATCAAGGCCTGAAATATTACATGAGGGCAGTGATCGAATATGGAGGTATCCTATATGGGTTGGACTTTATTTTTCGTACTTATAAGTAAGTAGTTCCCTTAAAAAATTACACCTTAGATGGCTAAAATACCTAAGATCTTATTTGGTTAATATTTGGCTACTTATTTATTAGTAGTTTCCCTTGAAAATTAATTTAATAACTAAGACCTTAAAGATAGAATGGTAAGGATAGTTAAAAGTGGTGTTTTCTGTCTCTTAACACTATAACTATCTTATTAATAACTAAGACCATATAGATGGGATAGTAAGGATATTTAGAAATGTTGTTTTCTGAGTCCAAACTCAATAATTTAATTATATTGACATCAAACCTTTAATATTCCTAAGACTTTCCTAGATCTATTGTATTCCTTTTTATAATAATCATAAGTTCTAGCAAATTTAAGGATATTTCTCGAACAGAACCTCCTCAAGCTGACTATAGTGTCTAATATAACCAATACATAGTGTAGACCCATGCACATGCGTTCATCTATGTATTTATAAACAAACAAGATTTGTGTATTTGAGAGGACGGAGGAGGGCCTTGAATGATGCTGACTGGACTGGCTTGAAATTACGAGCCTGCAAATAGCCAAATGTGTGTGGGCCAATGATGCATCCAATCTCATAGCCAGCCTCCAGTTCAATTCCGGGGGAATGATATCATATCATTCGTAGCGGCGTTTTATATAACCAACCTGAGGTTTTCTCCTCCTCCTACTCCCAGGGAGCACCCCTTTTTTCTTCTGTGTCAGCCGCCCCTGTGCCTCGCATGCCGTCCCACACTTTAGCACATAATTAACCTAAAAATGTAACTCCATCTTGTTTATCAGCGAAAAAGCAGAAAGCAGGAGAGAAAAGTGACAGGCAAGGAGGAGACAGAGGCAGAGACAGAGAAAGAGTAGATGGTGATGATGGAGAGAAAGACAGAGAGAGAGAGAGGGAGAACGAAACCGACTGGAAAAAGGCGCGCATCTCATTATCACTCGGACGTGAATATCTCGACATGTTTGTCGTTGTCGTTCGTCATCGGTGCGGATGTGTCTTGCCCCCCAGTACCCCTTCTCCCCCTCTCCCCCGCACTCTTCCCCCGCCTCCCACGAAAGCGTTTTAAAGTGAATTTGTGTTGAGCTCACATCGTTAAAATATCCGTCAAAAACTTAAGTAAACAGACATAACTACGTGCATTTTAAATTGAATTCGAACACGAAACAAAAAAAAAAAGGGGGAAAAAAAATAACCAACCAATAACAACAACAAAATAAGCAAGCGACAGTGAAAATTTACACATACCACTTGGGCCATACTTAGCCCGAAATATCCACCTTCAGTGAGGGGTATACATATATGTCTGTATCTCTGTGTATATGTTAACTCGATCCCCAGGCAATCCGTCCGCGCCCATTTCTCAGCCGCTCGAGAGTTTCGAGCCGTTTCTCCTTCTTTCCACGGCTTATTTGCCAAAAAAATTAAAGACAAGTAAAAGTCGTGATTAACGTTGAATCGACGACGACGACGACGAGTCCAAGTCCCAGTTCGAGCCCGAATCCGAGTCGAGCGTCATTATCGCCGCAAACAAGCCCATCTCGGATCTATAATGAGTGTTTGGAACGAGTACGAGGCACTCGTACTACAAAAATGCCGCGCTCGGTTGACTCTAAATGGTGGATAGAGGTTTTTTTCATGTTTTTTATACCCTTTACTAAGATTGAAAAGAAGGGTATGTGGTTAACATAAAAGGTAAAGGTTTGAGGCCCTCTAAGGTGGGTAATATCAAATTGAGAGACATTTTTGTGAGCAGTAATGATAGCAGATAAAAATGATAAACATTATTTGGAAATAGGGAAAGACATAGCTTAGTTCTGGCATTATTTATTTCTTAGTCAAACTCTTATTCTTATCCTTTGTATCTTTAAAATGTAACAAATTCTTATATTTAAGGGAGATCTCCCAGTTCATCAGTTCACCTAATAAATATCCTAGGGTACCCTGTGATAGGTACCCCTACTTCCACCTATATTTCTCATTTTTCAGCCTGCTTTTCGACCAAGGTAAATAGGCTTAATGTACGCATCAAGTGGCCCCTAAGAAGGTATTCCAAAGATATGTATCTCTCAGCAGTCTCTGCTCCCGATTTCGCTGAAGATGTCCCCGCTCTGAAATAGTTTCCAATGTCAGCCTGCGGAATTCCTTGGACAAACAGATGCGATAATTGACCAGATCGCAGATTGCTCAACATTTCGCAGGAGCGTCGGCTGCTGCCGCAGTCACAGCCTCGCTTGGTCGCTTGGCTGCACGGCTGCTCCCCCAGCTGGACAAGCTGTGGACAAGCCACCACTGACCACCACCAACCGAACTGGCCATTTGCTGCGCTGCTGCGGCATTTCGCGTTAAATATTTGCCCGCACACACAAACACGCCCAATAAGCAATGTGCGGTGCACAAAGTGTGCCAGCAACAACATTGCCGCCGCCGGCGGGGTCAAGTGCTCCATCGATCGGCGGATCCGAGAGATCGAGAGATCGAGGTGGATGTGGTGGATCCGTTGCGGGCAGGCGGAGCGACGACGACCATCATGCTGCTGCTGCCATGACGTGAACGTGGATGCAAATGCGAGTGGCAGGCACTTTGCATATTTTAGCGCGTGCATTGCAGTTGCTAATTGAAATAGTGTCGCTGCGGCGATCGTTTCAAGTACACTGGAGAAAATAAACACTCATTTAATAACTAATTATTAATATTAAATTATTTACAAACCCCAAACAAAGGCTCATATATTGAAATTTCACTATACAAGGCTTTGCCTATAAATAAAGTTAATATTTTCACTTTCTAGTAAAGTTTTGAAGTTTTCTGCCTTCTTTTTAATACGATTTCCTTTGCCTTACGTTTATTTAAAGTGTACCTGTTGTCGCTGTTGCCGTGGATGTCGCTGATGAGCACATATTTGCGCATTGCCAGAGATGCGCAACGGAGTGGCGACCTCGCCTAGTCCGCCGCCTAGAAGGAGAGGTGCGTGCGAGAGCCCGCCCGGCCGTTTCCCAATCGCAGCAATCCCAATCCCCGTTCCGGTAATGCCCCTCATTGCGTCACAGAGGCGTACTGGCCAGCGAATGCAATGAATAATGCAGGTGGCACGTACGCGAATCCCCCTGACTTTTGCCACTTTCATGCGTCTTGCAATCCTTCCGTCCATCCGTCCGCCTTCTGGTCAAGGAGTCACAGGAGGAGTCGTGTGTGAGTGTGTGTGAGCCGGGAACGTCATGATTTTTTGATTGATCTGAAAGGCACACAGCACAGTTGGTCTTTGTATATTCTTAATGAAAAATGAAACGTTTTTCATTACGATTCGGATGCCGGATGTGAGGGGTCTCTGCAGCCTGCAGCGTTTGCTGCTGCATTTTCATATTTATAAGATAATTGAAAGCGGGTATTGCCAAATTAACAGCGCTCGGCAAACAAGGAGAGAGCAGCACAGCCGAGGAGGACTGCCAATATGGCGACTCTTTCGCAGGACTCGCATGCCTGAGCGAGCGCCTGACTGGCTGCGAACGAGTGAGCGAGTGAGTGAGTGTGTGTGTGCTCGCCGAAAGACAGGAGCATATCCCTTGTGTACACAAGCTCGCTTTATTGTTTTGCGCCGGGTTGGCTTTACTCCTTGCCAGAGGACTTTCCACCACCGGGAGCAGGGAGCAGGGAGCAGAGCTAGCTGGCGGAAAGAAATTCGCCCGTGCACGGATTTTATTAAATTGCATTCGCAGTTGTTTTGAATTGATTCGACTACGTGAAATCGCCCGCAGCGGCAGCAGCAACCAGATCAAGAACTGGCTCTCTTTTTTATCTCCCCCCCGTCCCCCGTCCCCCGTTCCCTCTTCCCTTTGTTTTACTTTTGATTTTTACTTTTATATCATTTTATTGCCGTCTGCTACTGCGAAAAGGGGATGAGGCGGCGGAGTAGGAGGGCCTGGAGCAGGATGCCTGGCTGCCAAACAGGAAGCAGCCTGGCAACTATTACAAATGGCTGGCAGCCTGGCTCCTGCTCCCCCTGCTCCCTGCTCCTGGCCCCGGCTCCACTCCCGGCCCTAAGCTCGAGCACTCGAGCATTTTCCCCGCTGCCGTTGTTGTTGTCTTAATATTTTTCTTGAAATTTTCTTGTGCTTTTCCCGGTTGCTGCTGCTGCTACAAGCAAGAGTTTCATTTGTTTTATGTGCGCTCTCCTTTTTGGCCTCCTGTTTGCAGATACTTTGTCGGTACTTTTCGGCTACTTTTGAAGGAGGCACTAGTGGTCCAAGTTATTGTATCTTGTAGATACACACACACACACAGCCACATACACAGAGCGGGCGAACAGAGACGTTGGCCACTTGCCTCTGTTTCATTTCGTTTCCCCTTAAAGTCCTTTCTTGCTTTTCCCAATTTCTGCTGGAATTTAACAACGAATTTAACAAGTTCAAAACTCGCCTGAATGTTCGTATATATATCCGCTATATCTGAGTGTGTGTATGTGCTCTCTTGCCTTAGCCTACACACGCATATGGCGCATCCTGGACATAAAGGATATTATAAGAGATTTAGCCTTCTGTTTGCACACGGATGATGCATTGTCATCGAGCCGGGCCGAGATTTATGATGGATTCGGTTTGTGCCTGGAGTGCGCAAAAATTATTAGAATTTTACCAGCCCCATGTGCGCTACACCGGAAAGGATCGAGTTGTCCTGTGAGTGGAAAGTGTGGCTCTAAGTTGGAGAGTATCTATAGATACTAAAAGGGTTTGTAAGATTTTCATGGATTTTAAAGATATATTTTTAGTTTTTTTAATGGATATAGGTATGAATAGCTAGTGTATCTTGTGAAGTTGCAGGATCCTAAGGAGTAAATCTGTGTCTGGTTCGACTTAAATATAGTTTAAGGTTTTATAGTTACAGTTCAGATAGATTTGTTACTAAACAAGCGATATCTCACATAAATCAAGAGAAATTAAGATGAATTCTGTGCTGGTTTTAATATAAGTTTCTAATTTGATAACCCTAAATAGCTTTTAACTTATTGTTTCTAATACTTACTTAAAATGAGGCCTAGATTAACCTCTTAAATAAATATTTTTAGTAGCTATAACTCTGTCTTTATTTATGTAATTATTAAAACTGAAAGAAAACAGAATTTCTTTAAAATAAACCTCTCTTAAACTCACCTTAGATTTATTTGTATCTATTTTAATATTCATTATCCTTTGTGTGAGCGCACCTATGCTTCACCCAGCCTTAATCCTGCCCCCATTCTATGCATACTCATATATAAAATTGCTTCTCTTTTCGGTTCGGCTTTGAAACTTCTTTTTTAATATGCATCACGCAGTGAAAATTTGCGATAAAATGTGACACATGCGCAGGATTTTGCCGCGTTGGCAACTTCCCCCCTCGCACACACACACTCACTGGCGCTGGCATTGTGTGTATGTCCTGGCAAAGTTATAAATAAAGGATAGACGCACACACACACACAGAGAGGCAGGCAGGAGCTGAACTCAAAAACAAATGGAGCAAAAAGCAATGCAATTGAAATGCCAATAGACTACGGGCATATGCTGGCCATTGTTTCGGCAGCGGCGTGCTACAAAATTAAAACATAAAGCCCAATAAAGAATTCGTTTTGCTTTAAATAAATTACTATGCAAAATTAAATGACCCACAGGCACCAGCACACATGCATTCTGTGCTCTTTTTTGTCACTTTCCTTGGAGCGTTGGGCAAAATGGAATTAAATAGAAATTTTAAATTTCTCGCCATGCCCCAAACAGCGTCAACGTCCGCTGTCGCCGCTGCCGTCGCTGTCGCCGTCAACGTCAACGTTTGCTATATGCCAACGGTAAATATTTGAAAAGGATTTTGTTTGTTTATTGTTTGCACACACACCTCGCACGGTGTTAGTCGGTGTTAGCTTTTTAATTATAAAATATTTAACCAAAAAACTCACACTCAACTGGCCCCAGTACTTTCCATATGTGTGTGCGTGTGTGTAGTGTGTTATTCCCCTATTTTTTTTCGCCTTCCTCGGCTTTTTTTGCCGCTCCCTCTGGGTTGTGTTTTTGTATTAGTTGGTCGCCTGGTTATCGCTCACTAAACACAACAATGGCCAAGGCAATTTAGCATTTTAAAAAATTCACAAACCAAAATTGATGACATACGGCATGGCGCAGGGGGTCGGTGGGGGTGCAGTCAACACAAAAAATAAACTGCACTCCCTCACCCCCTCTGGACGGCGAAAATAGCTTCATTGTCATTTTTATTAACTGGAAAGCGAAGGGCTTGCGAATTGTACAAATATTGCCAGAGAGCAGCCGTCAAATGGCTGGCCGGGGCCAGGATTTGTGCCAAGGCAAATAAGAGCGTCGTTGCTCAACGCCGCCGTCGTCGTCTGATTACTGCAACAGGACAAATAACTCCGGCACTGACTAATCGGAGAGGTGTCCGTGCCCTCTGCCCGTAATGAGAATTTATATATACCCCAATATATAGACAAGAGCCAGCGAGAAATTGGAGAAATGAGGACGTTACAATTTCGCCCCCTTTTCGCCCATAAAAACAACAAATAACAACGGCAACTTCAGCCGGGGCCAACAACAAACAGCCGAAATTGTGAACGCAAATAACGCGAATTGCAGGCGAATTGGAGATGGAGATGAAGACGGAGGCAGCCAGCCCGCAAAAAAGGGGGCCAACAACCTGGCTGTGGAAAAATTGCGTTGCGTATACGCAGCGTTGCAATTGGAATTTGATTTTCGAAGCAGCACGCCGCCGCCGCCGCCAGTCGACAGCGGCACAATATTTGCACTCCAAGTACAATGCAAAATGCTGGAAAGGGTTTCGGGGAAAGGGGAGAGTGAGTAGAGGAAATTTTTGTATAGGAAAAGCCACAGATACCCTGCCAGAAGGATTTGGGTATTCGTCATGGAAAATAAGTCGCTGAATGATTAGGGGTTCGGTAAGCTAGATTTAGATATTAAAATGCTTGACAAACCACCAGAGAACATCAATTCGTTAAGGTTGGTTAAGGAATACAAGGAGAAGTCCACAAAGAAGATGTTCCCATAACAGGGGTTGCAACTATAAAGATGTAGCTGAAGAAGGGTAGGAAAAATGCATTGGAATTTATTTTTAAAAAGGAAATATCTCTATCATACATACTTTAGTTTGGTATAAAAATAAAAGGCCTATGATAAAGTATATTATTGGTAAACTTTAGCTTCCAATTCGAAGGATGTGCTGATCTAAAGTCCCTCTTGAAATTAATCTTATTTACATTCTCTTAAAGTTGACTTTAGTTTTGAATAAGCTTCACAAAAACTAAGCTTAGGATGTATGAATATAAAATATATAAGTATGTAAATTAATTTACAAAATAAATATAAAATTCTTCGAATTTCTAAACCTCTCTAATTCCTAACAAGAGTATCTCAAATCCTGTTTAACATGTATCCGCGCGAATGCTCCTGCTTTTCATGTTGCTGCCAAACCACGAAGGCAAACTTAATTTTCGCTTGGAGTTTTCATTTGTGCAAAAAGCCGCGATTTTTGATGGAATTTTACATGTGAACGCGTATTTCTATTTCCCCCAACTTCTGGCATATACAACTTTGGTGGGTTATGTTAACCAAAACTAGATTGTTTTCGCGGTGCAGATCTTAAAGTCATTGCAGAATGGAAAATTTAAGTTTTGGGTAGCTGATGCTGCTGCGTTTCTGGGTTGCTCTATTTACCGACGATTGACAAATGAAAAATGGCGGCTAAAGGCTTTTTATGCCTGTGCAAATTTCACATTTACAGTTATTGCTAATTGGAGGCTCATGCGGCCACATCGGGCCGCCATTCCGGCACTCCGCCACTCCGCCACTCTGCCACTCCGGGCCATGCAAATAATGGCCGTTAATGTTGTTGGCATTGGCCATTTAATGTTTAATATTGGCAACAGTGTGTGTGTGAGCGGTGGCGCGTGCACAAACACACTTTAAAGTGCATTTCGATAAATGAATTATTATAAAATTTATTTTACAGATTTGGCAGATATTTATGTAATTAATTTTAAAAATTATTACAAATGCAAATATCAAGTCCCACAGTCGAGCCCGAAACGGAAACCGAACCGAAACAGAAGCCATCAATACGCGCGATCAACCGTAATATGAGGCATTAAGCCGCCTCAATGACTTTTGGCAACAAAATGAATCAACATTTTGGTGAAAGCCTAAAAAAAATAACATCAGTCATTGCCAATTACCTCTTAAGAATCACAAATTGGTGATTATTGGCGGTAAATATGTTTTATAAAATTAATTGGATTTATTTTATGTAAAAATAAAATAACTATTGAAGTGCTAAAGAAATCTGTATTGAATATCCCTTTTCCTTAACTGTTTTCCAAGGATCTTAATATCTTTAAAGCCTCTTTCAGCTCAAGAGAATTCTTTGGCTGAAGATTCAAAGATTTAACAACCTTTCTAATAGCTTATAAGTATGCCCTCTCTTAACCACACATGTACCTAGATTTATCCTAGTTTAAGAACATATTTTAATAACTAAATTGATCCTAGAGATACCTAAATATCTTATTCCATTTCCATGCTTCACCTCACAATTTCTGGGCTGAGAAAAAGTTTCAATTTCAAGATGTTTGCCCCTCCAATCAGCCCGCCCGCCTTCCCCTACACTTGGCCCCAATTAGGTGACCAACTTTATGGGGCCGCCCTGCCTCATTAGCCATGCGGAGGAGCACTTGGGCCAAGCCCCCGCTGGAGCAGCATGCTAAAGCGCCGACGCCTCTTTGGCGGCACTTGGACTCAATGGCCGGGAATTAGCATACAGCATCCGCTACTGTATTCCGGATGAGACGTGAGCTCCGTAGTGATCTTGGCCCGCGGCGAACGGAAGCCAGGAGGACTTCGTAATAATTGGGAATTTTTTCTGCTCTTGGCCAGGCCGAATGTGTGTACTGTTTAGCAACGAGATTTGTCATTCGGCCGGATGTGTTTTGTGTGGATCATGACAATGTCTGGCTGGGGCACAATGTTATGTTTTTTTGGGCTGACAGGTTGCTACCTAGGTTGGCTTACCATTGTTGGCGGTGGAAATGTGCGGAAGCAGCAGTTTCTTTTGGGCCCTTTTGGGCCCTTGGGCTACCTCGATTTAGGGCTTGTTCCTTGTGTTCGCTCGGAGGGGTGTGCAAACATTTGACGTGTGTTTTGACGCGAGTCAAAGATATGGCCAAGATCGTTACAAAATTTGTAGTTTCTCGAATCGTTTCGATTCGATGCTGGGGCCTGTGCAAACACCGGAGCTCGAGTTCTCTGCCATAGTGTATTGATAGGCTTGAAATTGGAACGAATGCCAGATCATGTTTGCCTAACGCGACAATGTTATTCTTGTCTTTCTTGTTATTTTTCCTCGTCTCTGGCCGTTTTGTATTTTTCCCATTTATTTGGAATTTTTGCTGGATCTCACAATGCAGCAACTGTGCAAATAGCAGGCGACAACGACAGTGACAACGACAACTTCAACAGCGATAATGAAAGCTGTTTGGAAAGTTAGAAACATGATGAACCGCCCCGCCAGACGGGCGTCGGGCATCGCGAGGCAGCATCGAGATCGAGCTACTCTAATGAGGGGTATTATCATTATCATTAGATAATTAGTTCCTTAATTTCTTATGATTAATAAATTAATAGAAAAATGTTGCTAAGGGTTTATGCTTTACATTAAATGTATCTTTTTTGTTGGATCTGTTTTTAAGATGGTACAAAAATATAGCTAAGGTTTTTAGAACACAAGTATCCATAATATGAGAGGATAAAATACATAAGAAATATTTTAATACCCCATTGAAATATCTAGAAACATCTAGAAAGTACTGCTAGTAAATAAAAAAATATATTTAGATACATATTATCTCTTTATAGATTCTACTCACAAATAGTTAAGATACAAAGATTTCAGGGACAACAAACCATCTCCCAAAACAATTAAAGTCCAACAGTTTAAGGTAATTGAACTTCACAGCTTAGAGCATTGAATCTTCCCCTAATATTTGATGGAAAATTCACTCTCTTTTTGTTTCTTTATTTCTATTCAATTTTCGAGGCGTTCTATTTGCCTAGCTGAAACAGAGAGATACTTATTATTTTTCATTTAGCACTCTTTCAATACAATATTTGAACAAGCCGCACAGTTGTTTCTGCGGCGGACAATAGAATTGAATTTAGCATTATCTTCCGAATGTCGGCGATAAGGCAGGCTGGCTCCTAACGATGCGTCGTTTCTTTTAATTATACATGCTGCGAGGGGGGATCCCCTGCCCCTGCCCCGTGCAGGCCTTAGGGGTGGAGATCGACCCCAAATGACCTTCGACTTGATGTACGCTGCTGCTGCGGCGTGTGAAAGTCGCTTTCTTCTCCACCTCCGAAATGGCAGTGCCGACAAATTGCTACATGCCAAAAGGCAGAGGGGCAGGACAACACACACACAGATAACGCCCCTATCCTGCCTATACAAAGAGCCTCCTGGCCTGGACACAATCCACTACCGGGTAATTAGAGTTGAATGCGAGAGTCAAAAAGTCGTGTAATGCGATTTGTATGGCCCAGCGGGAGATCCTGGCAGGCAGCAGGATAACCTAAGCCTGGCTATTGCATCAAGACACATTGCATGGCCCATTAGGGGAGTGGAAGGAGGGGAGGGGCGACACACAATTTGGCAAAAAGGTGAAATTTATGAGCCAAAATGGCACAACAATGACAAATTCGTTTTGGTTTTTATTTTCCTTGGCACCTCATTTCCTTTGCGCCTCCTTTATTGTGCCATCTCTCTCTCGGCTGGCTAAATATTTATAAATTGTTGAAGTCGCCTGACAGTTTTTTGTCCTTCCTCTTTTTTTTTTGATTGTAATTGTGACAGATTTCTTTGGCGTGATTTTGGGCAGCAGCTGGTCCTGCTCCTGCTCCTGCTTCTGTTTCTGTTTCAGCCGAATTGCCGCAGGATATTTGCTGCTGCACTTGTCACGGCCTCTCTGGCCGCTTGTCGTCTTAGGGCTGCCTCAAATTGTGTTAGGGTTAGGCCTAGCTCCGGATTTCCGCTGCAGGCCAGCGACTCTGACCATCGGGTTGCTCCGGCTGCTGCTCCTGCTACTGCTGCTGCTGCTGCTGCTGCTCGTCCTGGCCACGCTTATTATGGCCGCGGGCACTGGTTCCTTTGCCGGCGCCTCCGCTCCTGTGTTTGCCCAAATGCTTGACTGCCGCTGCTGCAGTTAGGCACAGAGAGAAAATATTACATCAATTTAAGAGCTTTCCTTCATTATTTCAGATTATAAAAACCATTAAAATATATATTTTTACACAAGCTTTAAAGGATAACTTAAACCTTTTAATTTACAATTTATTAAATTCATTTTTTGGTAAATAAAACTTCAATTCAACGTAAGTTTTCTGAGAAAGTTTGCTACATTTTATATTAATTAATTTTTTGTTATTACAAAATCCAGCAAAAATATATGAAACATCTAAGGTTATGTATTTTTTGTCCTGTGTGGCAAAAGGATCTACTACTTTCCACTGCTAAACATCGGCACAATATCCGTCGTACGTTGTGCAAACAAAGCTTGTGCTGCGCTCCTGGTCCTGCTCCTTCTCCTGCTCCGCTGTCGCTGCCGCTGCTGCTGCTGCGTCCTGTCGCTGCCATCTTTGTGCTGATGATGTTTGCTTAGCTGTCTTTGCATCTTTTTGCCGAGCAGCGAAGGACCGAAGAGGACCCTGCCAGCCAGGCAGCCAGGCAGCTCTAAAACGGAAATGATGGCGGCTGCAGGAGCATCGGCGACCGCTGCAGAAAGCTGTATTTGCCCTCCGCTCCCCGCCACTACCCGCCACTACCCGCTAGCCAGACAATGCAGGACAATGAAATGAATTTTTAAGAACACCCTGCCCTATATGCGTTGCCACTTCAAAGTCATTCGCCAGCCTGGGAGCAGGGGCATCATCTTCAGTTGCAGTTGCAGTTCACAGATTCGGGCTCGCACCGTTTTCCCGGGGACATGCAGATGCCGATGCAGTTTTCCGTGAGAGCGAGGAGGAGGAGGTGGAGGAGGCCACTGCGTCGCAGGCTGCGTTCTGTTTGCACTGCCATGCAGGTGCTTCATCCTCCGTCCTGCCCTCCAGTTTGCCAGGGAGGAGGATGCTGGCTGATGGCGCTGCTATTTGCCAACCGTTTCGTGTGTGCATGTCAAATTCAAACGTTTGCATATTTTGCAAGATTGTCGGGCACAATTAACCGGCAGCAGCAGCAGCAGCCGCCGCGTTGCGTTGCGTTGACAAAAAATTATAATTTTCTGTGCTAATGAACGGCGGGACACGGCGACGCAACTCGGCCGGAAAACGGGGCAAATGTACTTGAAATGGAATGTTAATCAGGCGATAATCTTGTTGGCGATGTGATAATGAAGAGCTGTGCAAATTGCAATCTAAAAGGGGGGCTTTACCAAGATAATTCGGATGAATCGGGTCAATATGATAGGGGTTTTCTTTGGGTTTAAATATATTTAAAGTATATTTCTGGGGTTATACCTTCTTTAAGTGAAAATTACTAAAGTAATATTACGTTTGCCTTTAAAATAATTAAAGAATATTACAATAATAGGTATATCTTCCTGTTCAAGGAAACCTTTATGGATTTTGAGGTATCATTTATAGATTTTGGATCACTTATTTGAACTATTATTGGAATGTAATTTTTAAGATACAATTTGCCAACTGAATCATTGAGTTTGCTATGCTTTCTATCACTTCCCGAAACCTATACATATTTTGATTATTAATATTTATTTAATTGAAAGTCCTGTGACATCCACAATGATTTCTCCGTGTGCTCCCATGTAAATTCCAAATTGATTTATACAATCGCCGTAGCTCCCAGTACGTCCGTTGAACATGTGTACTTTAAATGACATTGGAAAACAAACTAATTCGCTGGACAAACAATAATTTCCACAACTCTGCCTGCCACGGCACAGCAGCAGCACAGGGCCGATAATAGAGCAATAACATCTAATTGAATTCAAATACGAACGAGACAAAGTCGTGCCTATAGAGAGTATACTAATTTCCACAAATATAAATAATGTCACAGGGCGAGACTTGGTGCTTAATTATCGTGAATAAAGAGGAATACGCTGTTTGAGTGCTTTGTTAGCTGTCAGAACGAACTGTCATGGGATGCATCTTATGGATTGTTTTGCTTTGTCACTTTGGATTGCAATTATTGAGCTGTGAAAGGCCAACAAGGTTAATTCATATATACTTGCCTTATTCCATTAATGATCTAATATATCTAAGATTTCGCTGTGAAGCCTAATTAAAACTAATAATAACAAAAGTTGAGTAATATATTTATTTACAGGCTGGTAAATCACCTTCTTAGGCATTATCTTGAAAGGTTTTCAGCTTTGCCTTGGTTTCTTATCTGCTCTGATTATATCGCATCTTCGCGATAAAGGTTCTGTGAGTCACATATATATCCGAAAGATAATGCCATTATCTTCTGGGGCCAAAGAACTCTTATTAAAGGTGCCATGGCAATTGAGTTTTATTCGGCATATGGATGCCATTGGAGGCGATAATTTTATTTATTTTTATTCTTTGTTTTTTTCTTTGCTTTTTTAAATATTTTTTGTTGCTTTACTTTTTGCCGCACTTGCTCGCTAATTAATCCTTACGCCGGCGAAGTCAAACAGGGCGCATGGTGAATGCGGATGGTGGATGGTGGATGCGTGGATCCAGGACAACCTGCCAGAGAGAGAGAGGGAAAGAGGGGAGTGGACTGGAGTGGATTCATGCAGAGATACGAGCATGAAAAGCTGACGACTCTTTGGCTCGTCTGCCTGCCTGGCTTTTCCGAGGGGGCGGCGGCAGCGGGCGGTGGGTGGTGGCTCGAGCGACTTGCTATGTACATATTTGTGCAGTTATGTTCACATTTGTACTGATCATAATGTACACACACACACACATTGGAGGGGAGCCGAGCGAAAGAGAGCGAGCATCCTGGCACACACACACACACACACACACTAACTATATGTGTATATAGATTTCAGTCAAACACTCGAGCAAGCACAGACAAATTCTATTTGCAAACATTTCACTTGATTTGCAAGCGAGTAGCACAGCCCCCAACCTTCTCCTACCCGCCGCCCCTATCCGCCCCTTCAAGCCAGACTCCAGCGACTCCTGTAAGTGTGTGTGCTTGCATGTGTTTGTGTTTGTGAATACGAGTGTGTGTGTGGGTGTGTGGGTGTGTGTGGGTGTGTGAGGATGTGAACTCTCCACCCAACGTATTTTTTAGCAGCAAATCACTGAGGAAAATGTCAAGAAATAGTTTTGTTTGAAAGTTACTTCTTTTTTAATAATAAAAATAATTATATATTTAATAAATTTAATTTATTTATTATATTTTAAATATTGTTACACTAGAAATAAATATTTTGAGAACCTAATTGCATTTTAAACTTAACCAGCAGAAGCCACAAGTCTTTCTTATCCAGAAAACTAGCTAGGTTAGAGAGGGAAGGTTAAGTGTATACATCAGTGGTCCTCACGATCACAGTCAGAATATATATTTAGCCTGTTACGAATGTTACTAATGTTCTTTAATTGTTTAAAAATCGTTATATAATTTTATAGTTATATAGCCGAAATATATTGACGAAAAAATAATTCAATTAACTAGTTTTATTTGTTCAACATCCTGACCTCGAGCCGGCTAACATCGATATATTTAGCCTTAAAATATGTACATTATATAAGAGTAATTTTATGTGCCGTATAAATATGTATTATTTAATTTATTTATTCATTAAATAAATTATTTTGACCCTTTGTTGGATATTGCATTCTTAGAGATCACTTTTAACCCTATATTATACTATCCCTTCTGTATTATTTAATTTATTTATTTATCAATTAAATTACTTATATACTTTATGTCTTATTGCATTCTTCGATATACCCATTATCCCTATATTTTACTATCCCTTCTGCCCGAAAAGTCCCCCTTTTTTCTCCGTGCCTCAGCAGCTCCGTTGACATTCGTGCAGGAGACATCCACATTCACTGACGATTTGCCGACTGCGACTCTGACTGTCGACTGGGTGTCAAGGACGTGGCGTAGAGCCCCCCAGCAGGACCAAAGGGAAGGCAGGGCAGGGCCACAGACGGAGGCGAAAGGGACTGGAGCCAAATGCTGAGCGCCAGCCATGATGAGTACGATGAGCGCCAAAGTTGCACTCGACAAATCGAAATTGTGTGCTCTGGAAAAATATTGGCACAAGAAATCATTCCTTCCTGTTGTTGGTGTCGCTGCCTGGTCTCTCTGGTCCCTGCGTTCTGGTTCTGGTACTGCTTCCTGGATCCTACCCTGCCACCCTGCCGCCCTGGCACCACTTGGCTGTTGACATGATTGGGCGGGCTTTCATTTGCCAACTTGTCGCAAAATGTTTTAATATTTTCAAGTTGCATTTAATCCCCGGACGGGCGCTGAGCCACGTGAATCGTGTAAACAAAAGCACGCGCTGGAGTTTTGGATTTTTTCACTGCAGCGAACTTATTATCCTTTATCCTGTAGGCTTAGACGGCCAGACGGGACGGAATAGAGAGAGTGGAAAGTGTAGAATGGCAAATGGGAAATTAAAAATGCGAGAGGCACGCGTCCTGCAAATCCTGCCGGGAATACTCTGTGGCTCTCTCTGGCCTTCTTTCTCCTTTTTTCTCTCCTTTCGCCCTGCCAAATGTCTTCGGTGTGCTGTTTGCACGCTCATTTGTTTGTGTGTTTGAACTTTCTCCTGTTTCGTTTGCATTTGTAAATATTCCTGTGGAGCTTCGGCTTCGGCTTCCAGCTTTCAACTGGAGCTGCAAATGTGCACTAGCCACCCACCCCCGCTCCCTCCTGTTTTTGTTGCAATTTTTGCACAATTTGCAGGAGCGAAAGAGAGAGGTCGCTCGCTCGGTCGCTCGGTCGCCTGTTGTTTTGGGGCGTGTCTGGTTAGTGGAATCGAACAAATATGTTTACATTTAGCACATGTGCAATTATTTGATTAAAACTGTTAAAAGCACACAAAATCAGGCAAAAGTTTACCAACACCAGCGACTAAGGGAGGCGGCGGCGGCGACGACAAGGAGAGACAGCAGGGCGCGCAAATGGAGCAATATCCCAAACCGAGCTGGCACTTCCATCTCATGGGATGATGATGATGATGGGGCTATGGCTTTCCAACCGAGGCGGAGCTCTGCCTTGTCACAGTTTCCGATGCAAACTGGGCGTGTAAACAGAGACAGAGAAACATAGATGGAGATGGAGATGGAGCTGGAACTGGAGACACGGGCCCAGCCCCCCGCACACATACACACGAGAGAGCTCCGTGCTCGGGCCCTACCTAATGCGAAATGAAAACAAATTAAAATCAAACTTTCGAATTACTTCGAGTCTCGCATTTCAATGTAAATTTAACCAACAACAAGGGGCACACGCCGGGGCACATTGAAGGACGGACCAGCGGACAGTGGGACAAGAAGTTTGGGTTCCAAAGCTGGCTGTTGATGGTTGAATCAAGGCGGGAATGGCATAAATTACAGGGGACCAGGGTAGAACTTATCGGTGCTGAACTAAAGTGACTGCATTTCTTCCGCAAAAAAGGGTCCTACGTGGGGTTAGATATCCTGGGAAAGCCCTGGGAGGTGGCCGAAAGGGGAGAAAATAAGAAAAGATACAAGGAAATAATGCTTATTTTAGGAATTCAAGGAAGTTGATGATCTGAGGCGCAAAATATTATTAATTCTAGACATTAAAATCACAAACTCAGAATGTATTATCTGAAATGTACAAGTATATATTATATATTTAATTGTACAATTCACTTTGAACAATTGTTTTAACCTGTATCTCTCGATCTATTTATATCAGTGGTCCGCACTGTTCATATGTGTTCGTGGGGACCATTGATTTATATATAAATTAAACAAATTACTCATAACTTCTTATGTAAAAGGTAAGCCCTTCTGTTGTGCCAACTAATTATTTATTTATTCCTCCAATTTATTAATTAAATCTTCCAAATGGTAACCACCCCTCCCCTATATTAACCATATTTTTCTACACGATGTCAGACAACTTACTATTCAAACCTTTATACCCCCAACCCACGCGGCATAAATCAATATTTCAGCAAAACATTATTTGTGCATGTCCTGGGCCAGGAATAAAGAGGTTTTTCAAGCAGCCTCCGCTTGATTAAGTGTCCTGGTAGTTGTTATTGTTGCTGCTGCTGCTGGTGCTGCCGCCTTTGTTATTGCTTTATTATTCGGCCTTATGTTTACACCACCCCTTCAGATCAACCCGACTAAAGCGGAGTCCTTTGACGTGTTCGTGTAGCAAAGCAATTTGCTGTAGTGCCGCGTTATTGTGCCTGTCGCCCCCTCCTCGCCTTTTTTGTATTTTTGCTGCTTGCCACAGGCGTCACCTCAATGAACTTTAAGTGGCACGGCGGCCCATCCTACGATCCTGCGAGCAGCAGCCCGAACCACCCACCAATACACCAATACACCATTCCACCAGGACCAGAAGTCCTTCCTCTGTTTAATTTTCGCATTTTCCGTTGCGCGTTTTCATCTTTGATTGACATACAAACAATTTAGCTGAATGGCACTTGAAGCAGCAGCAAACCGCAAACAGAGAGAGGGGCAACAATAAGGCTGCTCGCCTGCCACCCCCTTGGGCAGCCCTGGCAGCCGCAATAATATTTTTGATATTTTGTATTTATGGCAAAACTTGGCTGGACTGCGGACTGCAGACTGCGGACTCTGCCGGAGCATGGACTCTGCCGGCATTGGCGGATTGGAATGTGCTCGGTGACAACTGCAGAAACCAGAGACTGTTTGCCCAAGTGCTAAATGGAAACTTCCTCCAGTAAATTAACAGCCATGGCCGATCGCTTGATGACAACAACTTGGAGAAATAACGAATTCGGTTGATTGAACAGACTGGGAGATACCTCAGGGTCAGTTTGGGGGGAGATTAATAAGGAAAAAGATCTATTAAGCTAGGAATAATTAGTAATGATTCTGTGCTCAATCGATTCCTGGATGTCATAGCTTTAAAGTAATATAATCTCTTTAAGAAATAAAGAAAAAATAACTAGAACTAGAACCCCTTGACATTATAGCTTTTATATCAAAGGATATAGGGCTCAAATCTTTCCCTTAGATGTCTCTAAGGAGTAAGGACTTTCTCACTTCCTAGTGGCAAAAAGTGAGCTTCAGACCAACCCCCTTAGGTTACTGGAATATACCCATTGTTCCCTCCTCCTACAGGGTACATAAACTCTTCATTGGGAGGACCACCAGCGTGGAGACGCTCTCCCTGCCTTCGTATTTTCTTCTCCTTTTTTTTTTTTGCATCTCGCGGATGCTCGCATCTCGAAATCAATCAACTCAAGTGTCAAGGCGGAGTGTATGCGTGTGTGTGGTCCACTATCAAAGGCCTCGCGCCGCCCAGAAATGCATTTGTTGTAAGTGGCCGTGTCTATGGGCCGCCGCCGCTGCCGCCCTTACCGCCGCCGCTGTTCCACCTCGCACACAGGTGAAATTTACCACTTCAATGGCTAAAAACAACATTTGAATGCGACACAGTCGGCAACGGCTACAACGGATGTTGGTTGGGCTCTAATGTGTGTAAACAGTGGAACCCAGCGGACGAACCCGGCTCGGATACTCGAATTACCTGTGGCTGCTGCTGATGCTGGTACCTGGCGATCGCCGTCGAATCGGCAACGTCATACGTCGCATATGCATATGCGGACTCCGACTCCGACTTGGGTTTGGCCAGAAATTGATGTCGGGGCCTTTGCGCCTTGGAGGTTGCCGCTCTGTCAATATTTTGCTTATATTTGAAAGCCGCCATCGCGTCGATGATGATGATGATTACCTGTACGCTGGCGAAAAAACCCAAGCCGAGATTGAACCCCGGGTCCGAGAGATCGGGATGCCCGGCGACGCTGTGGTAGGTGCACTCAAGTGGCCACAGCTCCGGCGACACGGAGACACTTTTCCACCTCAAGTGCCGGCGGTGGCCAGCTTTGAAGTGCAACTGCGGCTGCGGCAATGGCCAAAAGTTTTTCGGTCCTCTCAAGTGGCCGTATGTGACAGGGTCAATTCCTATATCAATTGAAATTCTAGTTCCAATTCCAACGGCAGCCCCCATAGCCCCTACTCTGAGGGGGGAAGTCCCCTCTAATTAGCTGCAAATGTTCTTCAATTAAAAAGGAGCTTCGAAAATTTCCATTTACTTCAAGTGGCCATAAATGATTGAAGATTGGTCTTGGCACTTGAGGGCTGAACTTGAAATCAATTTGAGGCGAGGTAAACAAGCGGAAAAGGAACTGCTAACTGATAACTTGATGATTGGGAAAATAGAGAAAAATATTAACTATCAAGATCTTAGCTATTCGAACCGGATTTCCTTTCTGTACTTAAATTATTAAATTTAATAGGAAATTTGCAGTGAAAAAAGGGGACATAATAAAGAGTTTCTTAACGAATTGGTATAAGCCATAAAATAAGAGGTATTGGTAAATATTCTTTTATTAAAAAATTATCGAATTTTTCTATTTAATTTGGGCTTATGGAAATATTTCTAAACAAATTAATTTATTATCTTTGGCATATAGTTAGGTATCGATTTATGTGGATAAAATTGAGCGGACTTTGACCTCGAGTTAACGAGAACAATAAAAAGATAAGAAAAGATCACAAAAACCTAAACAATAACAAAATCATTTATTTATTATGAGTTTTATGGGGGAAGCAATTTATATTTGATTTTTGAGACCCCCAAAAAAGTTGTATTTCATTTATAAACTTTCCTCAAATAGTTTCATATTTCTAATCACATTTTAAATGTGTTTAACAGTAATAAAAATTTGATTTTTTTTATATTTTCTATGAATAAATACTTTAAAAATAAATATGATGGTTTAAAATCAATTTCGAGTCCGTTTTGCCACCTGCCTTTCTATAATTCTTCCCCCTACACCTTCAATACATTAATTCGCTTGAGATTTTAGCGCGAAATGAATTGCAAAATGCGTTATTTTGCCAATCAATTTGGCTTGAATTGTTACCAAATTCGAGGGAATCGTTTGGCAACGCCTGAGTGAGCACTTAGAGCCTAAGAAAAAAAAAAACCAAAAAAAAACGAAGGCAGCTAAATTATTGAAGGCGATTACATGGCTTCTGTGATTAACACCTGGCGAGAAGTTCGCACATCTTGAGATGGAATCCGGCAGCCAGTTGGAAACTGCGAGGACCGAGTGCGGTGTGAGTGTGCGAGTGTGCGTGTGTGCGGCATTTGCACTTGTATCGGATTATGAGCAGCAAACATTTTCGGCCATGTTTGTTTACTTTGCTCCGCCTCGTCGTGGCGTGGCGTGGCTGTGTGCGTGCGTCGCTCTCTTGTATGCGAGTGAGTATCTCTGTGCCGCATCCGTGTGCGTGTGTATCTGTATCTATGCATGTGTGACGGGGCTGTGTCGGTGAGTATCTCTGTATCTCAGTCGCTCTTGCGCATGTCTTATGCGCAGGCCGCGCCAACAGTTTGGCTTCGCCTCGTAGAAATCCCACGAATGGTGCGACGAACTGGGGAAGCGACCCTCGCACGCTGCACGCCATTTTCGCTGTGGCAGAAATTAACGAAAATCAATTTCTCAGCAAATAACTGTGCGTGTGTGTGTGTATACACACACGGCTGTGGCAGCGAAATTAAGATGCGACCAAGACAAACACTTTGGTCGGTGCAGCTTTAATGCGAAACGGATTAGCTGAGCGGAGCTGGCCATCTATTTTTGGCCAACAACGGGCAAACATTCTTTTAAGCCATCATCAGTTGGCCAAGGTATGGTTCATTCTAAGCCCAAAACTGTCTTTAGCTCTGGTAAAATATGGTATAACTTCTAAACAAGATTTAGGGTGTTAAAGTTGGACTCTTAAATATGTTAAAATTTGAAGGAACAGATGAATGTGTAAGAAAAACATAACTAAAAGAGTATCTTATGAAAACAACAGATATTTAATATATAATAATATATTTAAAATATAATTTTAAATGTAATTGTGAACAAAAAAACATAAATCAAAGAGTTTTTAATCCAATTATAACTAATATCGAAATTCTCCTTAAGTTTTCCTTAAGTTCTCCTAAAGATTTTCCACTCAAAGTTCTTTAATTAAATGTAATAATTAATGGAATATAAATATCCGCCGGCTGAAACCCTTATTAAATCCCTAAATTAACCCCTAAGACGTGCATTCCCTAAGTCCTCCTAACTACTTTCTTCTCTCCTCCTAAATCCTTTCAAAATCTCCAACTTTAAGCCCAGCAGCAGCAGCAGCAGCTGAAAGCACCGAAAGTTGCACGCACTTAAATCCCGACGCCAGGCAAGGATGGGGGCTGGCTGCAGCCTGCACCCAGGATCCTAATTACATTTTACTAGATAAATTGTAAACTTTTTCTGTGCACGCTGCCCCCTCTTCGTCCTTGCAGCAGCAGCAGCAGCGGCAGCAGCTTCTTTCAACAGTTATATTTTGTTTGAGTTCTTTGCGTCGCAGCCGTCTTCAGCGCTGCAAAGTAAACAGAGGATGGACGACGGAAGGACGATGGCAGGATGGCAAGAAGAGGCGGTACTGTTGCTGGTACTGGTCCTGGTACCTACCTCCCAATGCACTCCAACCCAACCCCCTATGCCTGTCCCGAGCGCCGCCGTGTACGTGCTGGTTGCGTTTGTAAGCGTATTTCCGGCAGCGGATGCAGAAGCTGAAGCAGCAGCACCAACACCACCACCACCACCGAGTGTTGGCTCCGGCCAAACGAGTCCTGCTGCTCGTCCTGCTGCTCGTCCTGGGCTGAAAGTCAGTCAGTGCCGGTTACACATTTTCAAAAGTGCTTGGCGCTGGCAACGTAGCACGCCTGCCATTAGTCGCCTTCGCTTGGTGGGGGCAGAGTTCCGGCCAGAGCTGTCAATTTGTCCTTTTTCCGGACAGGATTCAGCTTCAGCTGGACATAGATTTGGAGTTAGCATACAAAAATTTAACAAAAAGCTAACATTTAGCCTAGAATCTCAAATATTTCTGTCAATAAAGTAAAAAACTATATTAATTAATTAATAATTATAACTTCCCCTATTAAATACCCTTAAAAAGTATAGTTAAAGCGCACTTTCTGGCGCTGCTAATGGCCAGCACTGGCACTGCGAGTCCTGCGTCATGGGTCCTGTATCTGTATCTGTATCTGTGTATCCGTATCCGTATCCTCCTGGCCAGCTCCAGCACTTCAAGTCACTGCCTGACTGTGTCTGTGTGTGTGCCGACTATGCGTGTGTGTAGTTTTGCGCAAATATTTGCATCTGGAATATTTGCGCGCTCCATCATAATTCAAACACAGATGCGCTGTTTGCAGAAGAGCAATCATTTTGACATGCAACTCGCTTCAAAACCGAATTAAGTGGCATTCAGCGCCAGTCACGAGAGAAGGGCTCGAGAGCCAGCAATCCCAGGCCCGCCAAACTAGCTGCCAGTTGAAGTTGAAGCCCCATTGGCAGTGATTGACACTCACGCAGTCGCCTAGAAGGGTAATTTAAGGGACGCGCAAAGGCAGCTTAATTAGAATTACGTATTTTTAAGGCTTTAAAGGGGTTAATGGTAGCTTGCATCGTTTTAGGGGTGTTGACTTTCTTCATTGGTTCGTTTTTTGGTGATACGTGTTCAAAATTGCAAGATTCTGGCAAGATTTAGGTTAAAATAACGAAAAAAAGGTTAAACTATTTGAAAAGTAACGGCTTTTACTCTGAAATGTAGACCTACATTACATTCTACATTATACATTTGACATAAGCTGTCTGGCGCTAGATCTTCGATATACGCAAGTCTGGCAACGCCAAGGCCTTGAAGGTTCAGTGCTGCCAGACTTTTGGGTTTCGAGGTCCCAGTGTTGCCATACCCTTAAGTCTCGATGTCTCGTGCAGTTTTAGTGTGACCAGAGGCAAGGCAGAAGAAGCGTTGGACCATTTTCCTCCACTTTTGGTATTATGAATAAATACTTTGCAGCCACACTAACGCCGCAGCTGTTACGCGATTAAAGTTAATTTAAAATCAATGAAAAATTGTAAATAAACCTTAAGAAATGCTTCGAATCACTTCCCTGAGTCGACTGGCGAATACCCTACACTCCTGCCGAGCTGTCACGCACTGGCAGCAGCCTCCAGAGGCATGGCGAGGGCTCCATGTGAGCGCGGCACTCTTGAAACGCCGGAAAACAGCAGAGGAGAAGGTGGGTTTGACAAGCACTGGACGGAAAGCAAGGCGAATTGGGACATCTCCATGACCCCAGAGGACACACTCACTAATCGATGTAGAAATCCCCCAGAATCATAGAGTACTCCCCCAAGAAGGCCCAGGAAGTGGCCTCGGACATCTGGCGGCACATGAGCGTGGCCCAATTGGCCAAGGAACTGGAGCGACCCTTGGGTGAGTGGTTATTTCCCAATTGGATTTATTACTAAGGTATTCCCCGCCTCCACAGATGATGTCCAGGAGGCCATGCTGTATGTGAAGGGCGCCGACAACATAGAGGCTGCCGCCAAGCTGCCCGACCTCAAGATCATCCAGGAAATAGCCAAGAAGCTGGGCGCCAAGACCAGAGTGGTGGCCACGCCGGAGACCGCCAACGAGGATGATCAGCGGGAGCGGGACGTGGCTCCCCGACCGCCTGCCCCGCCTGAGTTGCTACATCCCCGCCCGCCCGTGGTCACTGTGATGGGTCACGTGGATCATGGCAAGACCACGCTTCTGGACTCCCTGCGCGGCGCTGATGTGGCTGCTGGCGAGGCGGGTGGCATTACCCAACACATAGGCGCCTTTACTGTCACCTTGGAGAACGGCGAGCGGGTCACCTTCCTCGACACCCCGGGACATGCCGCCTTTAGCGCAATGAGAGCTCGCGGCGCTGTGGCCACGGATATCATTGTCCTGGTGGTGGCCGCCGAGGATGGCGTCATGGCGCAAACTAGGGAGGTCATCCAGCTGGCCAAGGAGGCACAAGTGCCCATCATCGTGGCGCTCAACAAGATCGACAAGCCCGAGGCGAATATTGTAAGGCAAAGAAGGAATCCTCTTGAGAAAAAATTGTAAAACCCTTTCTCCTTACAGGAAAAGAGCAAACGAGAGCTGGCCCAAATGGGACTGGCTCTCGAGGAGCACGGTGGCGATGTGCAGGTGATACCGATCTCCGCCCTGAAGGGCACCAACTTGCAACTCCTAGCCGAGGCAGTTAGCACCCAAGCCACCCTAATGGGTCTAAGATCTGATCCTACAGGTCTGGTCGAGGGCATCGTGGTGGAATCAAAGACCGATCCGCGACGAGGAAAGCTCTCCACGGCCATCGTATCCCGCGGCACGCTCCGCAAAGGTTCGGTGCTGCTGAGCGGCCTGTCGCATGCCAAGGTGCGTGGTCTCTTCGATCACAATGGCCAGCCGCTAAGCGAGGCACCCCCAGGCACTCCTGTGGAGATTCTAGGGTGGCGGGAACTGCCACTGGCCGGCGATCTTATACTCGAGGTGGAAACGGAGGTGGGTTCAAGTCATAGCATTCCATTACAAGAGTAACTTAGTAATTTATTACAGAAAAAAGCCCATGCCGTGCTCAAGTATCGCGAACACGAGTCGCAGCGTGAGAAAGTGGAGTCCAGCAGCGATGATATACGCAAGAAGGAGGAGGAGCACCAGGCCAAGTACCGGGCAGAGCGAGAGGCTCGCCGCCTGGCAGGACGCTTCCGGGTACGTGGTGGCCAACGCGTCAAGCAGCTGGACGACAACGACGGCAAGCCACGGGTCAGTGTCATCATCAAGGGCGATGTGCATGGCTCGGTGGAGGCCATACTGGATGTCCTGGAGACGTACAGCAGCAACGAGAGCTGCCGCCTGGACATTGTGCACTACGGCGTGGGCAATGTGACCGAGGGAGACCTCGAGCTGGCCAAGGCCTTCGATGCCATTATCTATGCCTTCGCGGTGGAGGTCCCCCAACCCAGTGCAGCAAAAGACGTGAACATGCGGAGCTACAACATAATCTACCGACTAATCGACGACCTCAAGGAGCAGCTGAGCAGCAAGCTGCCACCCGTGGAGGTGGAGGAGGTGCTGGGCGAGGCGAATGTGCTGCAGAACTTCCTCATCAACGAGGGACGCAAGGAGGTGCCCGTGGCCGGCTGTCGCTGCACCAAGGGATTGCTGAAGAAGGCTCAGAAGTTCCGCTTGCTGCGCGACGGCGAGGTGGTCTACAACGGGCCCCTAGAGTCCATGCGACACCTCAAGAACGAGGTGGACACCATAAAGAAGGACGTGGAGTGCGGGCTGCGATTTAAGGACACCAAGGTAATGCCCCAACCCGGCGACATCCTGCAGTGCTACACCACGCACATGGAGGCCCAGCAAACGGACTGGGATCCAGGTTTCTAGTCGTTGCCAAAGCCGCCAAGCCGCCTCTGCCTCTGCCTCTCTGTTATCGTATCTATAGTTTTCTATTAAATATACTGTTTATATAAAACACTATCCACTATCCGACTTCCTGTTGATCCCACTGCTGCCGTCGCTGCCACCCTTCACCCACATGCTTAGCGCTTAGGATACCGATACAACAGCGATTCCGGCGGCGGAACTGGCCGCGATAAGGGACGCGCTCTAGCATCGAGAGCGACAGCGGCAGCGCAGAAGCGCCCCTGGCTGGCTGTCCCCATGACGGAAGCTGCTCAAAATGGGTCAGCGCTATGCTAATTGGAGTTCACCCACACCAACAAGGCAGCCGTTAGTGGCCGTAGACCAGAGCGACTTCTTGCAGATAGCCGGCTTCCGCTGAGGCGCAGCCAATTAGAGCCTAGTCCTACATTTATGAATGGGGATGCTTTATGTTCCACGCCCTGTTCTGCTCCTCCCTCCCATGTGGGTATATGTGTGTGCGAATTTTGCATAATATCAAGTGCGTTCCATATATCGCTAATCGTTCCACTGACTCGCCTTGAAATGTGGATAAGTTTTCTGCTCTTTAGATTCGTTTTTTTTTTTTTTTGCATTTTTTGCGTAACTGAAGGGCGACTTTCCCTGGTCAAGTCGTACCGATAAGGCGACGTAAAAATAGACTGTAACGTCAGGGGCGGGTTATATAACCGATTCTGGGTTAGCCACGGGCGGTTTTCTAACTCCCAACCTCGCGAGCTTTTCAAATTCTTACGCACTATCAGCGGGGTCCGGTTCTACATTTTCGGCGGAAATACTTGCGGTCGAGATTGACTGTTGGATAAATAACTATATTTAGTTTATGTTCAGCCATGTGGAATGCGGAAATCATCGTTCAGACACTGGACGGGAGCATTTCATGAATGAACTCTTCGAATTTCGTGAAATCGATGCCCTGGGCTAACTGATATACCCATCATGCCCCCAGTGGCAATGACGCTCGTGCAATGCCAGACTGCAATTATTCCATGGGATGGGATCGGATGCCCGAAATTTGTATGTGAAGCGGGCTGTGGAAATCACAACACACACATGTGTTTGCCAGCAATTAACCCGAAAGGCGGCAAGGATCGAACAGGATCACACTCGCCATGTGTTGGTAGCAGCGGCTCATTAGCAGAGCTGACTGGAACTTGACAGGGAAGCGACCGAGGCAGGGCCAGTAAATCACTTTGCATCTCCGCACACGTGCAGGGCATGGCGATCAGTGAGAGTCGAGGCAGAACCAGTTGCAGTCGGCGATTGGCGAAGCCGAAGAGTGCAGAAAGCACACTCGGCTGCAGACCCCAGTGGAGGCCGGTTGGCAAAGGATCTTGCATCTCCAAGCTTGGCTCCCATAAACTTGCCAGATTTATAGTAGCTCGGTTCCCTGCACAGCAACAAGAGCAGTTGCCACAGCAGAAGCCCCCTTTTGCGGGACCCATTCAATTCGGGTGCGATTAGAGGGGCGGAAGCCGTCCTTTGTGGCGCTATCGCTCTGGCTTTAGCCACAGCTCCAGCTATCGTCTCTGCTGCTGCCGATCCGCTGCTGCCGATCCACTGCTGCTTCCCCTGCTGCGGCCACTGCTGCCTCCACTGCTGCTGCTGCTGCTGCTGCTGCTTCTGCTGCTGGCAGTGGAACAGAATTAGAGCGATCGTATACGCTGGCACTCGATCAGTTGCTGGCGTGCGCTCTAACCCTGCGGGTGTGTGTCGATCGAGAAAGGAGAACGAGTTCGTAGTCGACTTCCTCGCGAGGACCCTAACGATACCGCATACCCTGACCCTACGCGAACGTCCTGCGGCAATGCGCAGGCGCAAAGTGTCGAACCCCGTACCGATTCCACAAGTGCGCTGACAAGTGTTCCAAATAATTAAAACTCAAGTGTGTACACCGTGTACCCCCCGTCCGCCCTGTGCTCAGGACGAGCCGATACAAATATTTGCCAGAGATTTTAACCGCGAAACGCCGCCCAGAGAGAGGCGACGACCATTACAGCAAGGAGCCGCAAAATGGATTTATCGAGGCGGTTGTGGTAAGCATCCGACAAACATGTATCCATTCGAACGCGACGGATGTGCTGCTGCTGCTGCAATCCCTGAAATTGATTCCCTTTGTGTAGCCAGCAAATTACTGTGTCAATGGGAATTTTAATTCCGTTTGAACTACATGCGCAAACACTTGACACGGCTCCCGACTGGCTGCTGCGAGAGGGTCCTGTCCACATGTGCGGCTGTGGGCGGAGGTGTCGATGTGCCCTTGTGTGCTGGTGTCCTGGTGTCTCCTGGCTACGTGCTGACTGTGCAACAGGCGCTCGCTCGCTCCCATGTTGACACTGCTGCGCGACTACCATTATCCTGGCCAGAGCAGAGCATTCTGTTTGCATGCCAAATTACATTGCCAACTTAATTGAAGTTTGTTAATGAAAATTGCAACATTTTTCAAAGCATTTTCAAAGCCCTCTTAATGTGGGGGAGGGGAGCGCGTCCTGATTGTCGTCCTGACACAATGTTTCCATTAGCAATTAGGCGGGCAAGTTGTATGAGAAGTGATGGTTATTTTCAGTCAGATCCTGACCAGGGAATTTAATAAATACTAGGGGAAAATAAGCAGCATCAGTTAGCTAATTTTCTTGGTAATGGCCAGCAGCAGCAGCTCAATCAGCTGCCCCCTTTTAACATCTCAATTTCCGGCAGCACGATTACTTCAAACGGCCAGATAGATCGGTGGCCCTCCACCCACTGCCCCAGAAACCACTGCCATTACCTCACCTGCGCCTCGTCGACAGGTCTCCACCGCCACCGCCTTTGTTGGCTCTCCAAATGTGTGTGCGATTCCCCCCCGCCCGAAAAAAAAGAGAAAAAAATGGAAACCAAATCAAATTTTCAAATCGAAATGTAAATATTTATCCCAAAGAGTTGCGTTCGAATACTGGGGAGCTGCCCAGCGTAGGTGAAGTGCGTGCGCTTTGAAGTGCCCTCTCTCCTCGCCCGGAGGAAGTGCTTCTTCGCTGAAGACCAAGTCAGAGCGGTTCAAAGTTGACAGCGTTGCCTCCTCCGGAGCTGTATGCTCTCACGCACATGCCATGCCGCTGGCTGGACCTATCTCTTGGCCAGAATCTCCAGCCCATTGACCGCAGCGTTGCGTGCGTTTTATTTTTGGCCAAGCCAAAGCCATAAAGTCGCGCCGACTCGTAAAAAGGGGGCCAGAAACTTGTTTCCCTGGCAGTTAGCGCATCCATTCGTCAAGTTTGTATCTTTTTTTTTTAAGTTTTTCGCGAAAATTGTGCGTTAGCCACTTGAAAACGAAAATCTCTCTCTCGGGTACCCCGTCCGTGGCGTTGTCAACGGCAGGGAAATATCTTTGCCTGGGCCTTGTTCTGCCTCGAAACAATAAAATATGGCCAACACATGACCCGTTGGCCAGAGTTTTGGGGACATGTGCCGGTTCTAATCAGAAATTCGCAGGAAATCATAGTTTTTCTTATTTTCTGTGATTTCTTTTAATGGAAAAGTTCTTGAGAATTTCCTAAAAAATGTTCAATGATAAAAAACAAATTTCAACGCTTGAAAAATCAACTTGAAGGGATGTACAAGAAGAGTATCAAGCAGGCGGCGGGCCCAAGACTCACTCTCCACCAGGTCCAGACGGGTCAACACTCAGAGATACCTGAGAGATACCTATGGACATCATTATGTCTGTAGTTTAATGGTACAAACTAAACGTTTTAACGCACTCGGTAAATCAGTAAGCGAGTATCTTGTGGGTAATATATCGGGGTATCTGAGTGTGTGTGTATCTGTGTGTGTGGCCATTAAGTGGCCACAATTCAGCTTACATTAAGCGAAACTTTGTGACTCGTGACGTCTTTGAACTTGACTCCAGCTGAGGCTGAAGCTGTGGAAGATCGCTGGCTGGAAGATCTCGAAGAATTCGAACAGCTCATCTCAGTCTTTCTGGGAAATCACGAGGGGGAAAAATGCGATCTCTGTGTATTCAATAAGATTGCTTAATCTAAATATAAGGCCTTACCTTTGCTGATACATTTCCAACCACACTTGTGTGTTTGTTATGCTTTAAGTATAATATTCCGCGGAAAACACTAAATTTGGAGCACAGCCACAACACAACCCTAGCCGGAAAATGTGGATGCAGCAAATAATAACAACAACATACATAGTTGCTGGGCCAATTTGTTTATTGAGTGTGATCTGTGCGCGAGTCCAAACTACAAGTATAAACAGTGAATTTTCCAAAATTTATGCTTGGGAAATGATACACGCAGCGAGCGTGTTGCCTTGAAACCCAGAACCAGCCACCAGCCACCATCCACCAGCCACTGGCCACATCTTACCGAGAGTCATGCACACGAGTGGGGCATAAACACGGGGGCATTGCATAATTGATCCTTAATGGCTATAAATAAGCGGTAGAGCCAAAATGTTGATCTAACGAAGTGGGTGCCGAGTGTGCAGAATATGCACATTCTGTGCACTTGATGGGGGCCGGAAATGTGTCTGCCAGGGTGGGGTTGGGCCTGGGGGGCTAGGGCTGGATTTATTTTTCTCGGGAATATCGGATGATGCGGCAAATGAGCGGCAAATTATTATGCCCAGTTGCCCCCTTTTGGACAAACGCACTCCTTGTTTGTGGCCGTTGCAGTCCTGCTCAGCCCATTCCATGCCTCAGTGGCCTCCCAAGTTCATGGCGGCAATGTTGCACGCTGCATTGGCAACATGTGCTGCGGATCGGATCGCAGAACGGACCCCCTGTGGCAGCATATTAACCCTATATGCGATATCTGCACACATCGCGTTCCCATGACTTAATGTCTTATGCTTAATTAACCAAAGCCTGCCGACGACGACGGCGGGGCGGCGTTTAATTGTGCCCCATAAGTCCAGTGCTAAATCATAAATAAATGCCAGGGGGGGCACATACCCGGGCACCGCAGCCACGCAGTGTTAATGCTAATGCTTGGCCCGCACTCGCAGATATACATAGATACGGATCGATCAGCCGCAGACGGGGTCAATGCACCCTGCAACGCGGAAGATAAAAAGGATGCCCCAAAATATGCCGCCGCAAAATTGCCAAGGCAGCGGCAGAGTCAGAGAATAAGATACAAAACTCCTAAAAAAAAAAGAAAGATACAAAACAGCAACAGGCATGCCATGACTGCGAGAATATCCAAAAATTCTGCAGATCCAACAAGGAGGAACCAAACGATGCGTCACATGCAGTTAAATGTGCCTAAAAAGTTCTGCCTGAAACAGGGGAGCCACAAAAACAGAGAGGGAGAGAGAGGGGGAGGGAGAGGGAGGTGGCAGGCAAAAGCAGAAGAAGAGGGGGCAGATACACACACTAAAAAACTGGTAGATACATTTTAAAATGGTATAATTTAATGACTGTCCGGGAAAGAGTACATTAAATTAATTTCCTCTTGCGAAAACATTGTCTAAAAATTATTCCCCTAAAATCTACACAAGATTGAGCAACAGTTTAGACCATAGATGGGCACATTGTGGTTCTCTGAGCTCAAACGACTCTTCCAGTTTTTTTTTTTTTATGGGAGGCGATCTGTGAAACTTTACAAAGCAATGCCACTGAAATTTTGGGTCAGAGAGGTGGATAAATAGTTCTCTTCTTTTCGAGATTCCATTAAAAATGCTTGAAAGGAGCAACGCATATGAAGGTTATTTTCTCGCAAAATCCGCCTAAGGCGTGGCTCTTTTCGTTATATCTTTTCCCTCACGCTTAAATGTGTATTAATTTAAGAAATATCAATCAATGTGATGATTTTGTCCCTGTGCATCACCAGCAACAAGTGAAATATTCGCTGCCAGCTTCGAGAGCCAGGCCAAAGCAAAAGACCAGAAAAAATAAAACCCATAAAAATGTTTTGACGGGACGACAGGCGACGATCGGTTGCCGGGGTGTTCTTGGGAACGTGATGCGCATCTTGATGACAGCAAATGAAGGGAGAGTGCAGTCCAAATTGATAGCCCCCTCAAGGGTCAGGGGCGAAGGACACTCTTATCCAGCATTTCAAGCTTCCAAACTGCAAAGAGCAACAGGCGGCGGCAGGCTGTAGGAATTCCAGAGAAGCCACTGCCACAAGTGAAACAATGAACGAACCCGTAATTGCGCCATAAATCAATGTCTGCTCCACATTTTATCCGTCAGGTACTTGCTGACATGATACAGTTTAAAGCAATTGTGGCCGGGTTAACATTTGATTTTCGGAAGGCTATTATAAATAACTGAAATTTGTGTGCGTCAGGCATCGCCTTCTCATTCCCAACGAAGAAGTTGTAGAAATTACGTCAGCTACATCTCTAATATAATTTGTTTATAAATTATTTCGGTTTATAACAAAATGTAGCCAAGTTCCCAATGCCCATGTTGGCAGGGCAGAAATTATGATCAAAACATAAGTTAATTTCTATAAAAAGCGGCCATCTCCCAGAATAGCATTCGCATTCATGTGGGGCAAAAATTCAGCGAGTCTTATTTACTTTTCCGGGGTTTTTTATTCATTCGCTTTATTAGGCAGCCGTCGAATAGTTGCCTGTTAATTATGCGCTGAAATACAGCAGCCCATTTGGCATCCTGTTGGAATCTCTTTTTTTTATCATGACTGGGCGCTAAAATGTTTACACAGAGACCTGATTAATAACTCTCTCTCTCCCGCAGGTGAGTACAAAGTTCGAGAGAGTGCAAAAGTTGATGTTTCTGGCCCATATTTACCGCCCCGCCCCCTTCTCCCGCTCAAGTGCTATTAGCCTTAAGTGAATACAACTCGAAGTCAAGCAGCTTGTTGCAATCTCGAAGCCAATGAGTTGGGCAAATAGAAAATTGCCAATGTTTGGCCAGGGGGGGATGGAGAGACCCCCTCTCGAGTGTGTGCGGAATCGCGACAGCGGCATTATGATGCCTCTAATTAGCTGTGGCAGCTCTGTGGCAGCTCTGGGGGACTAGACTCCCGTTGATGCTGCTGCAACATNAAATTGCCAATGTTTGGCCAGGGGGGGATGGAGAGACCCCCTCTCAAGTGTGTGCGGAATCGCGACAGCGGCATTATGATGCCTCTAATTAGCTGTGGCAGCACTGAGGCAGCTCTGGGGACTAGACTCCCGTTGATGCTGCTGCAACATGGGGCCGTAAAAATTTGTTTACAAGTCGAACAACATTTAGTGGCCCTCGCCTGGCGGCCAGTGAAATTTATGGGTCAGTAAGTTGGCCAAGTGAAACGCAGTGAAACTATTTCCCTTTCTAGCCGCCTCTGTCTTTGCCTTTGTGCATTCTGTTTGCTCATTTGCACTGCTGCTCAGTTTGGCCAAAATGCGTGGCAAATATTTCATTAGGCAGCCATTCGAGCCAACTTTGTTGTGCCTTTTGGCCCCAAAAAGCTGTGCAACTTTGTAGGCAAGGCCAGGCCAGAATGTTGCATAATCCTTCGACTCTCTCCTCTGCCAGTCGTAAACACTTCGGGGCAAAGGCACTCCACTCACTCGCACTCTCTCTCTCTCTCCGTGCGTGTGTTTATTATTTTCACTACTCAATTAAGTTAAATTAATTTGGAAATTGATAATTGCTCGGCCGGGCTGTGCAAGTGTTTGGCTGCCAGTCAAAATGGCAGCCAGTGCAACTTGCCACTTGCCACTGGGAGAAAGGGAGGTAGCTCCTGCAGCACAGATCTGTGTGGATGCTGCTCTCCCTTCCCTGGGCCTGTGTGCGTTGCTTTATGCAAATGCAATTAAAATTTCAACAATGCAAACATTTACTTCCGTTGCAACAAATGTCGTCGTCGACGTCGTCGTTGCTCCTCCGGCATAGAGTCATCATCATCATCAGCAGCAGCCACAGAGCATCGGCAGCAGTAACGGGGTGGAGGGGGCCTTTACCTGGCCACACCTCAGCCACAATTTGGCGTTTTGCATTAGTCTGTGTTTGTCTTGCGATAATTGTGTGACTATGTAATTGTATTTGAACAAACGTGAGCAGGTGCATGCGTGTGTGATGTGTATGCCACACACACACACACACTGAGGCACTAATCCCGGCGACTAATGAGCTGGATCCGTGCTTAATTGCTGCCTAATACGCATACCAAATAAAACGAAGCTGATTAGGAGTGGCTGCAGGCCCTAAAATAGGTTTATTAATTAAGGGATTTTGTTTGAAATTAAACCTAAAAGCTGAGATAATAACAGAAGATGGAGATATTAACGTTTCAGATCATTTAAAGCTAAGTAAAGTGTATATTGGAAACAGATTTTAAATCCTAATATTTACCTCTTTTATTTATAGCAACTTATGCTATTTTGTTGTGCCAAATCTAAACTTTAAATCCATTTTTAATGTATTATCTTTCCTGCCTCTGCCTGCTGCTGCCTTTACAGCCACACATTTGGGATTTATTTACCATTTCATTAACTGCCTCCAGATGCACAATCCAATTCTGCAATGTGGCAAAGTGGGGAGTATTTATACGCACTTTCAGTTGCTGCAATTAAATCAGTTGCATTTGCAGCACAGCACATTCCTCTTCGTTTTTTTCACAATCAACATTAAAAAAAGCGAAAGGGGCCAGCAGAAGTCAAATGGTTGCAGCTGCTGGAGACTGGGAAACTACTATATGTGCATACCATCCCCCATCAAAGGGCCCGGGAGCTGCAGAGGCTGCAGCAGAGGCAGCTGTGGCATGCCACGGACTCTCGATTGCCTTGATGGAACTGCATCTTCGGGATCAATTGGCTTGGGAAAGGCTTGGGGAATCACTCCTTGCGGATCCTCAGTGGGGGAAGTGGGTGGGGATGATATTCCTCTACTGAAACGACCTCGAGGATGAGTCATGTAAACACACAAAGTCTCAATGTACAGGTGTGAAATCTGTTCAGAATTTATTCGTGGCATTGTTTGGATTTCGAGCTGATTTTTGGGGTTAACTTGGGGATTACTTTTTGTTTGCCATCAAATGATCCGTAATTTGTTTTCGGTCTTGAGTTTGGCGGCTAAGTGCACGCACTTGTGGAGTGTAAGTGGCGCAGATACTTGTAGATACTCTCGTTGCGGCCTATTAGCAGGCCGTGTTAATTTACGATGGTCATTGCAACATTTTACACAGAAAGATCTGTAGTATTCATTGATTAAACTAACAAGAAACGATTGGGATGCTTTGGTTTAACAATGTATTATATTTTTTCTTTGTTTAAGAAAATCCCCAAGTAAAGGGAACCCCGAAAGATACAATCGATGAGCCATCATTGTATGAAGTAATAGTTCTAAGAAATTGAAAATTGTTAGAAAGCTGAATCATGTTGCATTAGAATTCCCTTGGAAAGTAACAACTTCAGAGTACTTTCCCTTTTTTTTAACCCCAGAATGCACTTGTTGCATGCCACACATTGGAATGCAATTACACGATCTCGTGAATATCTTGGGCCTGAATGCGTACTGAATATCTTCTAAGCACTTGGAACTACCAGAGAGAGAGAGTGCATCCCAGAGTGTGTGTATCTGTGGCCCGGATTCGCATCCATGCTGCATTTTGTTCAAGTTGACTGATAATGGCTGCAATTGTGAGGCTGCTGGGAGCATAAGGGAGCACTCTCTCCAGCACTCTCTCCGCATCTATGCAGCAATGGCCCCTTAAAGTACACATTATCACCGCTTAGAGCGACCCATTGTGATGCGGCTGGAACAATGAACAATGGATGGAGTTTCGCTTTAAGCGGCTCTATTTCTGGCCCGCTAATTGGCCGCTATTGACAGAGGCTTTGATCTGCGAACTATACCAAAATCCTGGTCATATATCAGGGTCAGAGAACGGGGTCAGGGATCTGGGGGACTGGGTGCCCGAGGGCCGCCTCCAGACATTGGAAGTACATGGTTTTATCGTAAAGTTTCCGCCGAATTTAGCATTTCCTCTGTTTTGTTTGACATTTCTGCGGTGCCATGACATGTGTAACTCACTCGCTCGATGTTTGGGCGCTTGTCACGTGGCATCCGCCGCATGTGGCAATAACAATGTTTTTCCCCCCCGACCCGCACTTGCGCCGGAACTGCTCTGGTTTTGGGAGGATTTTGCGTAATCAGCAGCCGCCGCCGCCGCCGTCGTCGCGTATAAAATTGAAATCATGAACGGGGACGCTGGAGCTGGGAGCCCTTGTGGTTTCTGCCGCCTCAGCAGTTTCCTAGGAGCTGGCCAATTAATGGAGCTGCTGCTCAGAAGGGTCCTGTCCTGTTTGCATGACGCAATGCCTGGCCTGGCCTGGCCTGGAGGAGGCGGCGACTGGGAGACGCCGCCCTGCCACTGCTCGCGCGGCGAGCTCAATGGACTGTGAAATGTGTGCCGTTGTCGGTTGTCGGTTGCCGCTGTCCTTGCCAAAGCAATAGGTGTCCTGGCATTGGTTTCAAAAGGGAAATGCGCTCAAATTGCATTAAAATGCCAACACAGAAGCATAAAAATTATGGCCACACTTGGCGCCCTGCCCCCAAAGGCGCTGCTGCTGCGGCTGTCATAAGCAGCACGCCTGCTGTGGCAAAGGCAAGCGACCAAGGGACCAAGGACCAAGGAAGTCAGGGACTCCCGGAGGCGGAGCGCGCCATCAGTCGGAGGCGTCCAAGCGGAACGAAGCGAAGGCTCCCCGCACGCAGCATCAGAAATTAAATTGGCAAGCCCCCAACAAAGGATGCAGCGCGGCAGCAGCGTTTGCCTGCAACATTGAGCGCCTTTGACATATTCACGCAACTCTTGTCCTCGGGCAGGTCCTGCTCCTCCGCTGCTCCTCCGCCGTAAAAGTCACAGACTGCGGCGTCGGATTGTCTGCGGCATAATCGTATATTCCCTGGCTTGGTACTTATTATTTGCCCCAGGCTCCTCCTTCCGCTCCTTGCGCTCCTTGGGCTCCTTGGGCATTGAGCTAGCTTTTTGGCAAATCGGCAGGAAGCGCTGCTAAATTATGTCTTGTTTATGTGGCATTGCATATTTATGGTCCGTGCGGCGGCGCATAATAAAAAACTGTTACCAAAGTAGAGATTGCAAATGTTACTTGACCAAGTCCCATTCTTTCCGCCATCCCAAGACCCACCACCCCGGAGCCCCCTGCATTGGCCGCAAAAACAAGTTCAATGTTTGCTTGCTCTGGCCGGGCGAGCATAAACAAGTTCATCATCTTGCCGCCGCGAAGCCCCACAAAAGTTTGTTTGTGCCCCTTCGCTGGACGCGCTCTGGCCTGGACTGGGTCTTTTGAGAAAGTCTGTCCCAGTCTGTCCCCAAATCCGAGTCCCAGAGAGCTCCCCCGCCCATCTAGCCTGTTGCTTCTCTAATGAGTTTGTCCAAGCATGCCATGGAGTCAACAAATATGTGCAACAAGTCAACACGTGACTCTGGTTGCATGGTTTTAATGAATGGAAGAGCTCATTGTGCGAGGTTATGTCTTGTTGGCTTTCATTAATCCAACTCCAACGCTTCCTTCCCCTTTCATTCCCTTTCAGCTCAACTGCCTTGGTAGCATTCATTGTACTGGCCGGCATCCACGACTCCCAGAGTAGATTCGTAAGTATGCCGCTGTGATACCAAAAGGACTTGCCCTGATCCTTTGCCATAACTTCCCTGCAGCCCGGACTTAGACAGAAGCGACAATATGGCGCGAATATGTATCTCCCCGAGAGCTCCGTGACGCCCGGCGGAGAAGGTGACGATCCCAATGAGTGGTCCGACTGGAGCTCGCCCTCAGACTGTTCCCGGACCTGCGGCGGCGGTGTGTCCTACCAGACGCGAGAGTGTTTGCGCAGAGAGTGAGTATTCCAGAATAATGATGAACTTCCTCCAACTCATTAATTATTCCCTTAACAGCCACTATGGCGAGGCAGTCTGCAGCGGCGGCAATCGTCGCTACTACTCCTGCAACACACAGGACTGTCCGGAGCAGGATCCCGACTTCCGGGCCCTGCAGTGCTCCCGCTTCGACGACCAGAAGTTCGATGGCATCTTCCACGAGTGGGTGCCCTACACGAATGCGCCCAATCCTTGCGAGCTGAACTGCATGCCCAAGGGTGAGCGCTTCTACTATCGGCAGAAGGAGAAGGTGGTGGATGGCACCAGGTGCAATGACAAGGATCTGGATGTGTGCGTCGACGGGCAGTGCATGCCCGTGGGCTGCGACATGATGCTCGGCAGCGATGCCAAGGAAGACAAGTGCCGCAAGTGCGGTGGCGATGGCAGCACCTGCAAGACCATTCGCAACACCATTGCCACCAAGGACTTGGCCGCTGGCTACAATGACCTGCTGCTCCTGCCGCAGGGTGCCACCAATATCCGTGTGGAAGAGACCGTGCCGTCCAGCAACTATCTGGCCTGCCGCAACCACAGCGGACACTACTATCTAAACGGCGACTGGCGCATTGACTTCCCCCGCCCCATGTTCTTCGCGGACTCGTGGTGGAACTACCAGCGCAAGCCCATGGGCTTCGCGGCCCCCGACCAGCTGACCTGCAGTGGCCCCATCTCGGAGAGCATCTTTATTGTGATGCTGGTGCAGGAGAAGAACATCAGCATCGACTACGAGTACAGCATCCCGGAGTCGCTCAGTCACTCGCAGCCGGACACGCACACGTGGACGCACCTCGAGTTCAGTCCCTGCACTGCCTCCTGCGGCGGTGGAACTCAGACGCGCGGTGTCACCTGCAACAACCGCATCACCCTGGCCGAGGTTAACCCAGCGCTGTGCGATGAGAAGTCCCGACCCGCCGAAGAGCAGGCCTGCGGCACGGAACCCTGTGCCCCCCACTGGGTGGAGGGTGAGTGGGGCAAGTGCTCCAAGGGCTGCGGCTCGGATGGCTTCCAAAACCGGACCATCACCTGCGAAAGAATCTCCTCTACCGGGTAAGCCAAGAATTAAACTTAAATTCTATTAGATTAACTTGATATCCTTACTTCCAGCGAGCATACTGTCGAAGAGGATGCCGTGTGCCTGAAGGAGGTGGGCAACAAGCCTGCCACCACCCAGGAGTGCAATCGCGATGTCAAGAACTGCCCCAAGTACCATCTGGGACCCTGGACTCCCTGCGACAAGCTGTGCGGCGAGGGAAAGCAAACGCGCAAGGTTACCTGCTATATCAAGGAGAACGGACGCAAGCGGGTCCTGCCCGAGGAGGATTGCGTTGAGGAAAAGCCGGAGGCGGAGAAGACCTGCCTCTTGGCTCCTTGCGAGGGCGTAGACTGGATTATTTCCCAATGGAGCGGGGTAGGTTTTGCTCTATCCCATCCCGACATTCCTCGCTAATAATAATAACTCTCCTGCAGTGCAATGCTTGTGGTCAAAACACGGAGACCCGGACAGCTATCTGCGGCAACAAGGACGGCAAGGTGTACCCGGAAGAGTTCTGCGAGCCTGAGGTGCCATCTCTGTCTCGACCCTGCAAGTCGCCCAAGTGCCAGGCGCAATGGTTCTCCTCGGAGTGGAGCAAGTGCTCTGCTCCCTGCGGCAAGGGCGTCCAGTCCCGCATTGTTATCTGCGGAGAGTTCGATGGCAAGACGGTGACTCCAGCCAGCGATGACTCCAAGTGCGACTCCAAAACAAAGCCAGAGGCGGAACAGGACTGCGAGGGCGAAGAGAAGGAGTGTCCTGGCGAGTGGTTCACTGGTCCATGGGGAGAGTGCAGCAAACCTTGCGGTGGTGGAGAGCGAGTTCGTGAAGTCCTGTGTCTGGCTAATGGAACTAAGGCCGACAACTGCGACGAATCAAAGGTGGAATCTCTATCCGAGAAATGCAACCCAGAAGCCTGCACTGAAGATGAAGTCCTGCCCCTGACAAGCACCGACAAGCCCATCGAAGACGATGAAGAGGATTGCGACGAAGATGGTATTGAAATGGTCTCCGACAGTTTGTCAGAAGATGACCAGAGCTCTGATGGCATCGACTTGGATGGTGAATCTAAGACGGAATCAACCATTGAGGCTGAAGAATTGATGCTCAGTGACAGCCCCGACTCTACGCCTATCGATGAGACTGGCACCACAGTTGAGGGATCCGGCGATGAGGAATCCACCACTGACAGCGGCATTTCTACAGAGGGAAGCGGCGATGACGAAGATACTTCGGATGCCACTTCCGATGCATCCACCGATATATCTGGCTCTACGGACAGCGACTCTAGCTCCAGTTCTGGCGATTCCAGCGATTCGACTTCTGAGGGTCCTGATTCCTCGGTCTCTGGCTCTGGTGACTCGACTGAAGTATCCACTGACTCTTCAGATGTTACTGGTGGGTCCACAGATGTTTCCAGCTCTACGGAAGCCTCAGCCTCTGGCTCTACGGATGCTTCAGACTCTTCAGAGGCCTCTGGCTCAACGGATGCTGCTGGCTCGACGGATGCCTCAGGCTCTACAGATGCTTCTGGCTCTACCGATGGATCTACCGATGGTGTCACGGATTCCTCGGTTGCCACAGATGAATCAACTGACTCCTCGGACAAAACTTCCGATGGAAGTGAGTCTTCAACCGTGGGTGGTTCTGATTCTACAGACAACACAGATGGTTCTACTGAGAAATCCGACATATCCAGCTCTACGGATAGTTCCTCGGACAGCACTTCTGGTGCCACGTCTGACTCCACATCTGACTCCACGAAGCCCTCATCCTCTACTGAATCCACTTCGGAGGATACAACCAGTTCAGATGCCTCCTCAACAACCGATGCCTCATCAACAACCGATGCCTCCTCAACCAGCGATGCCTCTTCAAGCTCTGATGCCTCCTCAACCGCCGATGCCTCTTCCAGCACTGAATCAGCTTCCTCTTCGGAAGGTACGGGCTCTACGGTACTGTCCAGCGATGGATCAACGACCGAGGCTGGTGTCACCGATGGATCTACGGATAAGACCTCTGATAGTTCCAGTGATGGTTCCACTGACGGATCCACCGATGATTCAACTGGCGTATCCGGAGACGACTCTACCACCGATGGTTCGACAGGTGTCACCGATTCTTCTGTGTCTACTGAAGCCTCCGAAACTGGTACTACTGACAGCACGGAGACTGGTCCTACTGACGGTTCGACCACAGAGGGCAGCACGGTTGAGGATGTGTCCGGATCGACCAGCTCAACAGATGCATCTGATTCCACCGCCACGGATGCTTCGTCTTCTACTGGTTCCACAGAGCCAACGGAGTCCACCGCCTCCACAGAGGCTTCATCCACAGACGCTACTGAGTCCACTGAGAGCACTGAAAGTCCTGGAACCAGTGACACCACCGAAAGTGGCCCAACCGAGGAGAGTACCTCTGAAGGATCTACCGACAGTACAACAGAGGGATCCACAGACAGCTCTGTGTCCACAGATCTCGAAAGCAGTACCACTGACATCTGGAGCTCCACCGACAAGGATGAGGAGTCCAGTACTCCTTACTCCTTCGAGTCTACTGTTACCAAGGACAAGGCTCGCAAGTGCAAGGCTAAGAAGAGCAACTGCGCCAAGTCTAAGTACGGATGCTGTCCTGACGGCAAGTCCACTCCCAAGGGACCCTTCGACGAGGGATGTCCCATTGTCAAGACTTGTGCCGAGACCAAGTTCGGTTGTTGCCTTGACGGAGTGTCACCGGCCAAGGGCAAGAAGAACAAGGGTTGTCCCAAGTCCCAGTGTGCTGAATCGCTCTTTGGCTGCTGTCCCGACAAATTCACTCCTGCCGATGGAGAGGATAACGAAGGCTGTCCCGAGACCACTACTGTGCCACCCACAACCACCACCGAGGAATCGAAGCCGGATACGACCCCTGAAGTCGAGGGATCAGGAGACTCGCCGGCACCAGACACAGAAAAGTCCTGCTCCTACTCAGAGTTCGGTTGCTGTCCCGATGCCAAGACGCCTGCCAAGGGCGCAAACTTCGAGGGTTGTGGCGCCCCATCGGCGGGAGCTCCCGAACCCAGGGGCTGTGATAAGGCTCCGCACGGTTGCTGTCCCGATGGTCGCACAGCTGCCTCTGGTCCCGATGGCCAGGGCTGCTCTGCCTGCACCCGGGAGCGTTTCGGTTGCTGTCCGGATGGCAAGACTCCGGCTCACGGCCCCAGCAACGAAGGCTGCTGCCTGGACTCTGGCTTTGGCTGCTGCCCCGACAACATCTTGGCCGCCCGCGGACCCAACTTCGAGGGATGCGAGTGCCACTACACCCCGTACGGCTGCTGTCCCGACAAGAAGTCACCCGCCCGTGGCTACAACCAGGAGGGATGCGCCTGCGAGACAACCCAGCACGGCTGCTGTCCCGACAAGATCACCGCTGCCAAGGGACCCAAGTTCGAGGGCTGCCCCTGCGAAACCACACAGTTCGGATGCTGCCCCGACGGTCTCACCTTTGCCAAGGGTCCGCACCACCATGGCTGCCACTGCACCCAGACGGAGTTCAAGTGCTGCCAGGACGAGAAGACCCCGGCCAAGGGACCCAACTTCGAGGGCTGCACCTGCGTGGAGTCCAAGTTCGGCTGCTGTCCCGACGGCGTCAGCACGGCGACGGACGAGAAGTTCGGAGGCTGCGAGAACGTCCAGGAGCCGCCACAGAAGGCCTGCGGTCTGCCCAAGGAGACGGGCACCTGCGGCAACTTCAGCGTCAAGTATTACTTCGACACCAACTACGGAGGCTGCGCTCGGTTCTGGTACGGTGGCTGCGAGGGCAATGCCAACCGGTTCGAGAGCGAGGCCGAGTGCAAGGACACCTGCCAGGAGTACACCGGACAGCATGTGTGCCTGCTGCCCAAGAGCGCCGGCCCCTGCTCGGGCTTCACCAAGAAGTGGTACTTCGATGTGGAACGCAATCGCTGCGAGGAGTTCCAGTACGGCGGCTGCTATGGCACCAACAATCGATTCGACAGCCTGGAGCAGTGCCAGGGAACCTGTGCCATCAGCGAGAGCATTCGTTAGTCCAGATAATCCTGTATTTCAAATGTATACTACATATTCTTGTCTTTATCCGTGCAGCCCCCTGCGAGCAGCCCGTGGAGAGCGGACCCTGCAGCGGCAACTTCGAGCGCTGGTTCTACGACAACCAGACCGACATCTGCCGCCCCTTCACCTACGGAGGCTGCAAGGGCAACAAGAACAATTATCCGACGGAACACGCCTGCAGCTACAACTGCCGCCAGCCGGGCGTGCTCAAAGGTTTGAGATCTGATTTACTTTGTGGCGATGCCTTCCTTGTACTGTGGGGTAGTTGGGTTTGTTTTTGGCCTTGTGTCCTGCTTAAGTTCCTACGTAGTCTTAAGCCTGATCCTGATTGCTTATCCTGGTTAATGGTATGTTCTTCCCACAATTTCCTTCCTTCTCCCCCGAAACTTGCTTGGTTACTTGGTTTATTGTATGCGCATGATTGCTTGTTACTATGCTATGCCGAATCTTCTCCTGAATCTGCACCTGCATCCGCCTCCGAACCTCCTTCAACACCCACACCTCCACGTCCTCGTCCACATCCACGTCCAACACCCCAGACCAATGCTCGCTTCCTAAGCAAACCGGTGATTGCAGCGAACGGCTCGCCAAGTGGCACTTCTCCGAGAGCGAGAAGCGCTGCCTGCCCTTCTACTACACGGGTTGTGGTGGCAACAAGAACAACTTCCCCACCCTGGAGTCCTGCGAGGACCACTGCCCGCGGCAAGTCGGTAAGCTTTATGTGTTGTGTGTGCCGTCGGCGGTTGCTTTCAATGTGTGCACGTCTCTGTCTCCCGAACACCTTGCCCTACTGACACACTCTATTCCTCCAATCGCCCCGCTCCCATCCAGCCAAGGACATCTGCGAGATACCCGCGGAGGTGGGCGAGTGCGCCAACTATGTGGCCAACTGGTACTACGACACCAAGGACGCCACCTGTCGTCAGTTCTACTACGGCGGCTGTGGCGGCAACGAGAACCGCTTCACCACCGAGGAGTCCTGTCTGGCGCGCTGCGAGCGCAAGCCCGAGCCCACCACCACCCCGGCCCCCAGTGCCCAGGACATCTGCGACGAGGTCGCCGCCGTGGGCGAGTGCGATCAGTACGAGATCAAGTGGAGCTTTGACCGCTCGACTTCTGCCTGCCGTCAGTTCTATTATGGCGGCTGTGGCGGCAATTTCAATCGCTTCGAGTCGGAGGCCGCCTGTCTGCAGCGCTGCAACAGCCAGGAGCCCGCGCCAGTGCCCGCCCCTGCTCCGGCTCCCGCACCATCTAGACAGCCTCCGCCCTCTGCTGTGGGCCAGTGCGAGCAGCCTGCTGCTCCGGGCGAGTGCGGCGAGTGGGTGCTCAAGTGGAACTACAACGCCACGTCGGGTCGCTGCCAGCAGTTCTACTACGGCGGCTGCGGCGGCAACGACAATCGCTTCGAGTCTGAGCAGGATTGCTCTACCCGCTGTGCTCCCAACATAGACAGCCGCTTCGGCGAGCCTGAACCAGAGCCAGAGCCAGAGCCCCGTCCCGAGACCGACTACTCCAAGTGCTTCCTGGCCTCGGAGCCGGGCAATTGCTACGAGAACGAGACCCGTTGGTACTACAACAGCCAGGAGGGACTCTGCGACGAGTTCGTGTACACGGGCTGCGGCGGCAATGTCAACAACTATGCCAGCGAGGAGGAGTGCCAGAACGAGTGCAACGATGCCCAGAACACCTGCTCCCTGCCACCGGTGCGTGGAAGGTGCGGAGAGCTGTCGCGCCGCTGGTACTTCGATGAGCGCAGCGGCGGCTGCCACGAGTTCGAGTTCACCGGATGCCGCGGCAACCGGAACAACTTTGTGTCGGTGAGCGAGTGCCTGGGCTACTGCCGGGACCAGAGTCCAGCGGAACCCCAGCCACCAGCACCGGTAGGATTATCCTTAACATTACGATTAATTTGTTATTAATTACTGGAGCTTAATGTCCTTTTTAGACCTATTCGGTGTGCGAGCAGGCCCCGGAGTCGGGCGAGTGCGACAACCACACCACTGCCTGGTTCTATGACGGCGAGAAAATGGCCTGCACGGCCTTCACCTACAGCGGATGCGGCGGAAACGGAAACCGCTTCGAGACGCGCGACCAGTGCGAGCGGCAGTGCGGCGAGTTCAAGGGAGTGGGTAAGTGCGGGGCAGCCGGGGCGGGTATTTCCAGTGTTTCAGGTATAATAATGTTTCGTTAGACGTGTGTCACGAACCCGTGTCCACGGGTCCGTGCACCCAGTGGCAGACGCGTTACTACTTCAACAGCCAGAGCCAGGCCTGCGAGCCGTTCACCTATGGCGGCTGCGATGGCACCGGCAATCGCTTCGAAGACCAATACGAGTGTCAGACGGTGTGCATAGCGGCCCGCGAGCCGCAGGCGGGCAATGCCAAAGGTAACATATTCGGGGAGGGGGTCGGGATCCTTCGAGGAGTCGCAGTTGAGCTAACGTTGCTTCTTCTCCCGTTTTGCGTAAGTAGAGATCTGCCTGCTGCCACTGGCGGCTGGCCGCTGCAACGGACCGTCGACGGACGAGCGGCGTTGGTATTACGACGATGCGCATGGCACCTGCGTGTCCTTCATTTACTCGGGTTGCTCTGGCAACCAGAACAACTTCCGGTCGTTCGAGGCATGCACGAATCAGTGCGGAAGTAAGCCTGTCCACCAACCTCTGCACCCTAGCACCAGAGAGCACTCAGCACCCACACACCCACGAATGCACCTAGCACTCCACACCACGCCCACCCAAAAAACCCGCTTGACTTTGTAGAACTTTGAGTTAGCATCCGTAGTTTCGATTTCTGCACTTTCACCTAAGATTAAGACTTGCACGGGTTAAGGGAAAGGGGAGATCATTGCCTACATAATGTCCTTACTGACCCTTCACCTTACTCTCGTTCCGCAGGACCCGTCGACAACAACGACAACAACGAGGTGGAGCAGGGCCAGTGCGAGAGCTTCGAGGCCGAGTGTCGCGATCTCCGCTGTCCCTATGGCGTACGCCGTGAGGCCTCCCGCTCCCAGCCGGAGTGCGAGCAGTGCGTCTGCGAGAATCCCTGCGACAGGCAGAACTGCCCGGAGGGTCAGCAGTGCGCCATCGAGGTGGCCAGCTCTGGCGACCGCCAGTTCGTCCCTGTCTGCCGTGATGTGACCAAGCCCGGCGAGTGTCCCTATCTCTCGGCCAATGCCAGTGGCTGTGCTCGGGAATGCTACAGCGATGCCGACTGCCGCGGCGACAACAAGTGCTGCAGCGATGGCTGCGGCCAGCTCTGCGTGCGTCCTGGACGCCCCACTCTGCCACCCAGCACCCAGGCCCCAGTGGTCCTCTATCCGGGCGACAGCAGGGCCGCCCTGGAACCCAAGCAGCCGCAGGAACTGGACGTGCAGACCTCCATCGGCGGCATTGCCGTGCTGCGCTGCTTTGCCACTGGCAATCCTGCTCCGAATATCACCTGGTCCCTCAAGAATGTGGTGGTGAGCTGGCATCTCTTTGGGTATTCTTAGTCCTTGCTGTTTATAGCCGACTTTACTTTCTTCACAGATCGATACGAACCAAGGCCGCTATGTCCTGACCTCGAACGGTGACCTGACCATCGTCCAGGTGCGTCAAACCGACGACGGCACCTACGTCTGTGTGGCCAGCAATGGCCTGGGAGAGCCAGTGCGTCGTGAGGTTGCTCTCCAAGTGACAGGTACGTTTTAAACTTAAAGTTTCTTTATATCTAAGTATCTATGAGAAAACCACTTCTAAAAGGCAAATAATTGGGACCTTGAACAGCTTTAAAGTTATTATTTTTCTTAAGAATGTAAGGTTCTTAGGGAAGGTAATGGAACTAAGCTTCTAAGATCCTTTGCCTTTGTGCTTTCCCTTTTGGTGTTGGCTTTATGTTACTAACTGCTTCACATTGCATCCTTTGCGCATGCCCTTGCCTGCTTTTGTAATCCCTGCTTGCAAACTTGGTGATGGTAGCTCCCGTAGACCTTCCCGCCTACATATACGGCGACAAGAACGTGACCCAGATTGTCCAGCTGAACCGTCCGGCGGTGATCCGCTGCCCGGCCGGCGGCCATCCCGAGCCGCATGTGAGCTGGTGGCGCAACAACCACATCTTTGGCTTCAATGCCAACCGCGAACGTGCCGAGATGGCTCGAGATTACTCGCTGGTCTTCAACAACATCCAGTTGTCGGATCTGGGTCTGTACACCTGTGAGGTGTACAACAAGCGGCGACCCGTGTCGCTGCGTGTCACACTGAAGGCTGTGGGTCCTGCCCGGGCCCTGAACCACGAGGATGCCGAGTATCTGCAGTACGTTCTGGACCCGGCCACGGCGCCGGTGACCCAGCGTCCCAGCTATCCCTACCGACCCACTCGCCCGGCCTATGTGCCTCCGCCCAGCGGTAAGTAGAGTGTCCTGCATGCTGCTAATGGATTGGCCTGAGTTTTGTTATGTTTTTTGTGTGAAAAGTGGGTTTTGGGATGGTGAAATTAATCTTTTCCTGTTGTGTCCTTCCCAGTTAATGTCCATGCTGTGGTGGCTTTGGATCCCAAGAACAGCTACACAGCCGGCTCCACCATAGCCATGAGCTGCTCTGTGGAGGGCTATCCTGCTCCGAATGTGACCTGGGCCAAGGATGGCGTGCCTCTGTACAACAATGAGCGTGTTCAGATTACAGGTGGGTATCCTTAGGGTTTATCTTAAGTAGTTAAATATATTTTCCATAAAATTCATTAAATTACAGCCCAGCCCCATCGTCTGGTATTGAGTGATGTGTCCACCGAGGACACGGGCACTTACATCTGCCGGGCCAGCAATGCCTACACGTACGCCAACGGCCAGGCGACCGTGAACATTCAATGTGAGTATTTTCCCAAGGAATTATTTATAGGAAAATATATGAAATTAATAATGGAAAACCCTCTCTCCCTGCAGCTGTCATTCCCGTGTCGCCCGAGTGCATCGACAATCCGTACTTCGCCAACTGCAAGCTGATCGTCCAGGGCAAGTACTGCGTGAACGCGTACTACCGCAAGTTCTGCTGCCGCTCCTGCACCCTGGCCGGGCAGATCGATTCGCCCCATCCCAATGCGCTGTAATTCCATGCCACGAGCAGAGCAGAGTATTTTTGTTTGATTTTCGCATTTGAATTTGAGTTGAGTTTGAGACGCAAGAATAATTGGATCGACATTCGCGGGCAGCCTGAGCTGAGCCCACCCTTAGAGCAGAGAGACCAAAAAGCCATAGCCATAGCCTACAGATCAAGAACGAACGAACTTCTACCTTAGTATTTACTCTCTCTTCCAGAACAAAAAGCAAATAGTATTAGTGTTTTTTATGTTTGTGTTCCTATTTATTCTTGATTACGGAGTAACCTTAAATTCAATACATCAAGGAAAGCGGCTAAAACGAATTTGCATTCTACTTTTTTCTAGTTCTACGACATTTCTGTGCAACGATTGAGAAGCATTTAAGCTAAAGCCTAAAACAAATAATTGTAAATAAATTAAAAGTACATAATAAAGAGTGCATATGTATAAACAAAGAGAGTGGCTTTTCCCTTTACAATTTCCATTTCCCGCATTCAAAGGCCACCCCATCTGGCAACGCTGCTGTCTGGCCAAGGGGTTATTGATTTTCCGAGCTTTTCCCGCAGCAGCTGTTCGCGCGGAGCCTGCGCCCTGCGCTCCGGGGTTGATTTGGAGATTGGAGTTGGGAGTAACAGAGGGCAGAGGAAGACAATATAAAAAAAAAATTGTTTGTATTGTCATCGCGTGCACATTTGGCTGGGAAAGTATATTTAACCGAGTTCCACGGCGTCCAGCTAGCGGTAGAAACTATGGAGGACAGCGGCATCGACAGCGAGGACAGGCAATCCAACATCTACGAGGACGCAGGGGCCGCAGGCCTGCTGGTGAGTGATTTGCCAACACACAAAAACAATGGCCGAAACAATGCAATTTTCCATGGCCAACGTCGTCGTCACTGCAGAAAACGGCCAGCGGAGCCCCCAAACATATGTCGGATCTGGAGTTTGAGGTGGCTTTCAGGGGCGCCAGCAAGGTGTATGCCCCCACGACCATAGAAATCGATGAGGAAGAAGAAGCGGCGGCGGCTGCCACCGGTCGGGGCCACGAGCCACCGAACACCTGCCGCATTCTGCAGCGCAAATTGGAGCTGAAGGTCGAGCGTGCCCGCCGGAATTACACTCAGTTTCAGGAGGAGCAGGTGGGCATGGGCCAAGTCCACTCAAAGAGTTCCAATTACTGTAAAGTATCTTCCCCCCCTTGCAGGCCACAAAGACACAGTCCTCTACCCTGATACCGATCAACCGACTTCCCATACCCGGCGAGCCCGAGCACAAGCCCCTGGTGGACTACAAGTCCGAGAGCAGCGACGAGGCCGAGGAGATCTCCTTCTTTCCGGCCCAGCTGAAGCGGTCCAAGCGTCGCCAGCAAAACCACGAACTGACCGACACCTTTAGCATACAGGAAATGACCATTGACTCGGATCTGGAGTCGGACGACAGTGCTGGCACCCAGAATCTCGAGCTCCTGCTGCCCTCCATGAAGTCGACCATTCTGGACAAGTTCAAGAGCTGCTTCGGCTGCTGGCGGCGCAGGTAATGCCAGGCGGAGCGGCGGCATATCAGGCGGATCAGGCACAAATCACGTTATTGACAGGCACTAGCAACCTACGTACTTAATAATAATAATAACAAATACAAACTCCATTGCCACTACAGAGCTGTAAACATAGATTTATTTGGCTTTAGTAAAATCCATTCGATAAATATTAATCAATACTGAAGAGTTCTGTGTTTTATACTATATTAAGGGGGGAGATAAAGGGATGGGTTGTATTTAAGGAGACCTTAAATCTTCTTTTAGAAAAGGAATCTAAGTTCTTGAGTTAATCAGAGGTTACAGTCCTGGCTTGCGATTAGGCATTCAAAGGTATTAAATCTCCTTCTCTCTTATTTGTTTTATTATACCCTTGCAGGGTATTATAATTTTAGTCAGAAATTTGCAACGCGGTGAAGAAGTCATTTCCAATTCTATAAAGTATATATATTCTTGATCAGCATCAACAGCCGAGTCGATCTAGCCATGCCCGTCTGTCCATTTCTAAGCAAACTAGTCTCTCAGTTTTAAAGATTTTTGAATGAAACTTTGCACATAGTCTTCTATATACTCTCACTGCTATATATGTCGAAACGGGCCGGATCGGACGACTATATCATATAGATATAGATATTCAAATTAAACTTTATTTGTGCTTTTCTAATATAATTATAGCCACCTCCTAGGAGTTTCATTGCAATCGGACCAATATATCATATAGCTGCCATAGGAAAGATGGGCCTAAATGCATATTTTACATAAACATTTTACATGCGTACATTTTAAATTATACATGTTGTATTTTATCAAAATCTTTAATAATAAGAAACAAATTATTTGCAAGGGTATATCAACATCGGCTTCGCCCGAAGTTAGCTTTTTTTCTTACTTGTTTTTTAATCACATACTATATAATTTAATGTATTGATAACTTGGCCGTAAGCTAGCCTTCTTTAAATTCTAAAATATCTGAAGATTTAATTTAGATTTTCTTAGAGAAATACAGGGGTTCCACTTAAAGTTTGGTTTACTTTTTAAACTTTTAAAATGCTTTGTTGAAATACAAATAATTCGATGAATAAAAATAATAAATTTGAAACTATTTAGTCAGTCTTAGGTGTCCGTGTTGAGCGTTAAGCACACGCCCTGTAATATCCAGTGACTCAGATCCTCGGAAGTGGCCAGATTTGCCTCAAAGACCAGGCCCACGCCCATGGCATTCCTGCGCAGCGACGTCGTATAGACGGGAGCCAAAAATGTGTTCTGGAAAGGAGGATAGTATGTGATAAGGCTGACGTCAGAGGCATTACTTAAAGCCAGTGGAGTTCATGGCCTCCAACCCCACTTTAAAGCTTCTCTCCCGCCATTTAAACTCGGAAACAATTAGCAAAGCACAGATGCCCCATTAAGGCGAGGGCGGAAGCTGTTGGTAATTTAGTGCGATGCATTTAAACAAATATCAGCGTGGTCCGCCTTCCACCTCCCCTCCCCCGGGCATATGTAGATACAAGCGCACATTAGTACTTGTCACTGCCAGGCGGCGACGGCGGCCATCCTGGCTAACCCCAGTCCCGACCAGGTCCAGTCAGTTTCCCCTCCCCCATTTACCTGCAGCTTGAGACGATGCGCCTCAATGGGCTCCACGGCCAGAATGGCCAGCTCCTCGACCAGGACCTTGGGATGGGAGCGCGCCAGCTGATTAGCGGCCAAGTCAAAGCGTGCACCCTCGATGTACAGACCGTACACAAAGCAGCCCTGCAAAAAGTTGAGCGATTAAAATGCAAACAGAATTCCTAATTACGAAATTAGTGCCAGTCCCTGTGCCTGGAGCTGGGTCATCGTTTTGCATTTAGAATGTCAGGGCAGTTCCGGGATAGACCCCCCCGCCACCCCCTTTTCCCACTTACCGTCTCTGGGCGCTCCTCCACATCGTCCGGGTCGGCGAATTTCGTAACGTAGGTGAAGAGCGTGGAGCGATCCAGGGGCCAGGCGTTTTTGCGACAGGCAATCTGCAGAGGTGACCGGATGGAAGGTGGCATGGAGTGGCAGGTAAGGTAAGAGGTGTGACAATGCAGACTCACCTGCACCAGGGCCGTGAGATAGCTCTGCGGTATATGCAGACCCGACAGCCACATGACCAGGGGCTCGCCGGAGAGGGTCCAGTATTTGTATTGCACGGCCCGGGACTTTTTGGGGAAGAGAAGGGCTGATTAGTGGACACGAACTCACCTTGATTGATTTGGGGGGCTCAGCTGATTAATGAGCTGGCAGTAAGGGAGGACAAGGAGGAGGACGACTCACCCGCAAGTGCTCCAGCCAGCTGGCCAACTGTTTGCATGTGGCCGGCGCCAGTTTGCTCCACGCGCCTGGCAGGAGGCCATTGAACAACGAGTTGGCAATGTTGTCCAGCACATTGTCCATGCCGATCTCTCCGGCAATGGCCTGCGGGAGCGGCGAATGCAATTAAATTAAAAGTCCCAATGGAGGAGGCACATGTGTGTGTGTGTGGGCGTGGCCGGAGCCAAGACAAAGCCTGCAGCCTGCAGTTCATTTGCATTTGTAAATTTATTTTGGCAACAAAATGCAGCCTTAGCCTGCTGAGATCCCTCCCAGCGCCCACATTCAAATTTGGACATTGTTTGCTTGGTCGCCAGCCAAGTTGGCAAATGCATAAACAAATGGGAAATGCAAAACAAGGCTGAAGGATTTATGTGTGGCCCCCATTGACAGGCGCCGCCGTCGTCGTATACGTGATAAGCCCCCCATGGGGGAAAATTACCTTGCGGAGCAGCTCCAGCGTCTTCTTGATGCGCACCACCAGCAGATTAAAGCGGTCCAGCTCCTGCAGCAGCACCACGCCCGTGGGCGACAGGCTCATCTGGATCTGCTTGCGAATGCGCCAGGTCTCGAAGGCGGGCGGCAGCTTCTTCAGGATGCCAGCGGCCACCGAGTCGATGAAGTCGTCGCGGCTGATGCCGCCCGTGCCCTCACCTGCGATGCGGCGAAAATAAGGATTAGGTGGCAGTGGCAGTGGCAGGTGTCGGGCACAAAGGCAAGGAAAAAGCTGCAGTAATATATGCAGGGTCTGCGGTTTTTCCAATTGCCTTTATTTCGTTTTTTGTGCATTTCTGCTCTTGCCATTTATTTCTGGTGTTTTTTTTATTAATTTTCCTCTTTATCTGGCACCCAAATAGAGTTTTTTTTTTCTTTTTCTGCTTTATTTTTTGTTAAAGTGTCAATTAGCAAATACTAAAGCTCATGAATATGCAAATTATTGGTTTTTTTATGGGAGCTACCTTGGCTCGAGAGGGCATATTGGTTGTTGAAGATTATCATTGATATTTTGAATATTATTATTATTTATTAAAGATTATCATTGATATTTTAAATATTATTTTGTTACTAAATATGTATAACTATTATTATAATAGAAGAAAGAATATGCATTCTTTTCAGAGCTAATTAAATCTGTTATTAGTAGGAAAAATATCGATATTTGTATACTGAATTAATATTTGACGCAAGAGTCGATATATAAATCGAAGTCTTAAGTTTGCAAGATACATATGAGTGCGATAAATCTATATTTTTTTCGATAATCAGACCAATGTATTTTGGAAAAGGGAAAAATAAATAGAGTAACATTTTTTTTTCGATAATATCTATAATAAATATATTTTAACGTTAAAGGCGATATGTTTCGATATAAGATTGTCTCAAAGGCTGATAGGTAATTCGATATTCTAGCATAAAATATATGGAATAAGTCGATATTTTTTGATATATCGAACTTAGTAAATTAAAAATAATGTGTCATTTCTTCTTCGATAATAAATATAATATAATGTCATATGTGATATTTTTCAAATTCTAAAAACTCTGGACATTAAAGTTAAGACATTTTCGATATGAAATTGAGCTCGATATTTTGTGGATATATCATAACGAATTTTTCTTCACGATATACATATGTATAGTACATCCCTAGTTAGTAGAGGCTCTACAAATTCCCTACAGCTGAACCTTTTTCGACTTCAACTTACATATCTTGGTGCGAATCGCGTTGAATTGAAATAAAATTGTTAAACTCGATTTTTAATCAGTGGAAATATTTGTTCTTATTATTATTTTTATTTACACTTAATGGGTGGCCCCGGGTGTGTGTGAGTGTGTTTGGGGAGGCATTTCTGTTTACGCCGAATACTTTACCAGGATTGACTTCGGTCGGTGTCCACTTGGTCACTTCATGTGTGCGAATATATTTAAAAAACACAACAACAAAAAGTATTCCAAATTGTATATACAATTATTTACAAGGCCATACATATAGGGGAATATGCATGATTGTGAGCAAAGGGATGTGTGCAGGATTGGTAGGGGGTGTGGTAGTGGGGCTTGGCGGCACTCTCTGATGGCGGTTTTAACACGTTTAAGCCCGTAACGCAAAATTATCGACTTTTGTGTGACGTTTTCACCATTTTTTGGTACTTCTGACGGCGGTTGCTGCGGTGAGGTTTGAACTCGATTCGCTGCGATTTGCGGCAGGCCGATGAAAGTGAATGAATGCAGATGGGAATGGGTGTGGGGTGTGGGGCATGCAGCATGCAGCATGAGGGGCATGAGGAGATGTGCATGTGCAGGCATATATGTATGTTCTGCCCTCCAATCTGCATGTGTGTGTGAGTGCGGTTCTATTTTAATTTTTAATGTGTGCATTGCTGTTGTGCGTCGGCTATAATGGCGCATGCAATAAAGTTAATTGCAAAACCGCAACTAATTAATTAAATTAAATTAAAAATTCAACATGCCAAAAATACAACATAGCGAGAGCGCCGGAATGAAAATCAACAAGATAAAATGTAATAAACGGCTGACAATTGGCACACGTTGCATGCAAATTGAACCATTTGCCACGTGGGGCAGGGTAGGGCCGGGTAGCTGCCTATCTATATTACATTATTATCATTGCTTTTTTCCGACTCGAATTATCGAGGTGCGATAACCATGCATGGATGGGGGAATGGGGGATGCTATCTCTCGAGTATCTTGGTTAAATATTGGATGCCAGGACTCACCCGTCTGCGGCTGCAGCTCAATCAAACTGTTCCAAATGCTGCGTGCCGCCATTGTGTAATAACCAATTTCCGCGTTCGGATGCAAACCAAACACATCCGGTTTGTTGACCAGCGGCAGTTTGTCGATGTGCGCTGTTGTCAAAGCATTACATACATATGAGTGAGTAGTCCAGGGAGATCAGCCCTCATACACTCACCTATGTAGTCCTCCTTCAGCACCGTCTCCTCGTCGGGCAGGCAGTAGTCCACGTTCTCGTCCTCGTAGAAGTGGAAGGAATTGAATTCGTCAAACAGAAAGTCACCCATATACTCGTTCATGTAGCAGTTGGTGATGCGCCGGTCAAAGTCATCGATGACCCGGCCGCCGTACATCACCTCGCCGATGAGGTACTTCAGGCTGTTCCAGGGCAACTTGCCGCCGGCACAGCGCGTGAGGTAGGTGCGCAGGATCTCGGTGCAGACCTCGAAGTCCGTGTCGTTGAAGTCGTACGCTATGTTCCAGCCCAACTTGTCGTACTTGCGGCGCTCCTAAGGGGAAAAGGGGACAGGGAAACGTTTACACAGATTAATCGGAGTAGTGCCTCCAACTGGACGATCAATATCAATTTGTTGCAACTGCTGCTGCTGGTGCTGCTGCTCCATCAATTGTGCAACTTGGCTGTGAAAAGCTTTCAACTGCTAGAAATTAAGAGATTAATAAATAAACAACGCCACACACTCGACCAGCTGGGCTCCGACTGTAAATTGCGCTATCTACGACTAGCTTGGCGAGGCACTTACTTGGACGACGGCATGGAAGAAGGCCAGCACATAGACCAGCGGGCGGAAGGCGGGATTGGAGCAGCTCTCGAGACGCTCCTGACGCACTTTGAAGTAGGTGGAGCGCAGATTGAGCTTCAGGCCATTAGGTGGCTCGGTGACCACTGTGGGAAGAAGGGTTAAATCCTTGTTACATATCCTCGCCAGAGCTAAGGCTCACTCACCCTTAAGGGACTTCTGCAGAATGCCAATGGGAAACGAGGGCGTGGGGTCTGTGGTCAGCCACAGCCTAAAGTCCGGATGCGGATTCTCAATGCGATCCAGATGCTTCTCTAGCTCGCGCACGAACCTGATGAGCAGGTGCCCGTTCTGCAGCATCAGCCACATGCCCTGCTTGATGGCCATATCCAACAGATTCAGCGCCGCCTTCTCCTGGCCCTGGCCCAGCGAGATGTGACAGAAGTTGGCCATGCCCACGATCGCATCGGCCAGCTTGATCAGATCATTAGTGGGATCCGAGCCGGCGCTGAGCACAAAGCAGACGGGAATCGTGCAGGAGGTCTGCTCGAAGACGGCCGAGAAGCTCACCACCGGCGGCATAATGTAGAACTCGTCCATGGTCTCGACTATGTATTGATTGATGCTGCGGAAGATGCGATCCACGCGGAAGCAGCGCAGGAACATTAATTTCTGTGGGAGGAAGATGCGGCTTTAGACATTTTAATACCCCCAGCAATGACAATGAGCCCGGCGACAGCTCGTCATGGCATCCACATCATAGTTGCTGTTGCTGTTGCTCCTGCGGCTTCCAGCACAACTCAAGTGCAAATTGGGCTCGCTTGGCTTGGCGCTGGTTTCAAGTGCGACTGCGGGCGCAAATTGCCGCTCATCTAATGGTTTGGAAAATTGATAAAATATGGTAATGCACACAGACAGACGCAGGAGGACCGACGGAGGAGAGAGACATCCATATAGAGGGACCTATACACACAGATACTACTGCGCTCTGGCTGCCAGCATGCTGGCTGACAAAAACAGGCTGCTAATAACTTGAGAAGAAAATGTGCGCCAAAGTTGCAGGACGTAGCAAAAGTCGAGTAAAACTAAACGCCCAAAGTGCTGCGGTGCGGTGCGGTGTGGTGGGTGTGGCGGCTCTGGTTCTGGCCTGGCCTGGCTTGGCCTGGCTCTGGTCTGGCTCTGGCCTGGCTTGTACATAATAATCCACTAGAAGCGAGCATAAAGTACGAAATCCAATAACGCTCAATGGCAACGGCCACAGCGAGAGCAACAGCAACAGCAGCAATGGAGGAGGAAGCTTGAGTTGGAGGAGCTCCTGGCCAGGACCACTCGAAGCTGAAAGCATGCAAAGCGAGTGGGTGAATACACAGCAGCGGCAGGGCCGGCACTTGCCTGGAATGCAGTGCATTTGATGTTGTAGTCGCCCGGACATGCCACCTCCTCAGGATTCTCCAAGTCGAACCACTGAGCGACGCGGACCAGGACCCAGTTCATGGGCATTCGGATGACGATGACGATGACGATGGCGTTGGCGATAAGTGCAGGCAAAATGAGCGTCGTCGTCGGCAACGGAACGGAAGTCAGTGAATGCCACATGCCAGTCAGAATCCGAATCAGAATCGGGAGAAGGAGCCGTTTCGGTGGGACCATCGACCATCCGAGTCCAAGTCGTCATTGTTGTTGTTGTTGTTGTTTATGGTTGTTGCCATTGTTATTGTTGTTGTTGTTGTGCATTTTATAGCATCGTCCACAGAGCAGTTCCAGTGGCAGTAGCAGCAATTTGATAACGGCATCCGAGTTGACGTTGACGTTGAAGATGATGCACCCAAGCGAGCAGCGGGAAAATCGGAATGGAAAATACACAAAAAAGGGGAAGGGGGGGAAGGAAAAAATATAAATAAATAAATAAATATGGAAAACATGAACATTTAACAGGGCGCGGTTGAACCCCCTACGGTTCAGAGCTCTGCTCTTTTTTTCGACATATAAATGTGGGTTTACACTTTAAAGGGAGGGATTATCTAAAGGAACTATTCAATTAGTTATAGATACTTATCTCATGTATCTTTTTAAAGAATTTATAGAAAATAGGATACTATCTAACTAAGTACCTTCCCCCTTATCCAACTTACCTCCTTCCATTCCGCAATGTACCGAGAGAAATGATCCGGCAAGGTGCCAAAAGTCTCAGGGAAATCAAAGGCCAACTTAAGCAGATCCTCCCAGCTCTTTTCCGGCAGCCACTTGCAGGGATTAGAGCGTTCGCTCTTGGTCAGCGCAATGCTGCCCTTGATAAAGAAGTCCAGCTCGGACTGCAGAAGAACGCCGTCCCGCTGGGCCAGCTTGGTGGCTATCTGGAAGGAGAAGAGCAGCTTGTGCCGCTCGAAAATGCCCGTGCACCCATAGCAGTAGACACTCTCCGTCAGCGTCTTGATGATGTTGTTCAGCCGCTTGTGCAGACTGGCATCCGGCACGGCCTTGCGCAGCGAGTTGACGAATACGTCCAGGTAGGCGGCCAGCGCGTACTGGTACATGCTGTTCACGGTCGCCATGTCCGAGAGGGCGAAGAAGAGAACGGCTCCGCGCTTGGCTGCCGGACGATAGCCGTTACGCAGCACCTCGATGTCCGCCGCCGTGTCAGCCGCCAGCTTTAGCTGCTCCATCACGACAGCCGCCTTGGTCTTGGTGTTCTCTAGCGTCTCGATCAGCTCCGTGTTGTCCAGCATGTTGCCCGTGGAGGTGGCCAGCTCGCGCAGCAGGGAATCCTCGAGCTGCTGCAGCAGCTGCTTGTTCTCACTGGTCTGGGCAATGAGGAACTCGCGTTGAGCCTCCAAATCCGGACGCTCGGTGCCCACCACCACGCTCAGCAGCTGATCCTCCAGACCCGTCTGGGTTACCGTGTAGTTGATGACCAGCGCCTTGGCGTACACGGCCGGATCGAACTTGGGGTTGGAGAACTTGGTGGTGAGGTAGACCCGGAAGCTGGGGTCCCAGTCCACCTCCTTGTCGCCCAGCGTCACGAACTTGCGGCCGCCCTGCACGCGGAAGTTCTTCTGCAGGATGTCGTCGATCACGGGGTCTATGTAGTCGTCCACGTCCTCGAACAGCACGGGCGTGCCGTACATAATGGCCATCTCCAGCTGCTTGAGGAAGTCCGAGTCGCCGAAGGAGAGCACCTTGAGGTTGTTGCGCGTCTCCTTCTTACGGATCCACTGCAGTGCCTGCAGCTGAGGATCGATGCAGAGCGGGAAGCGGGAGGCGCGCATGGTGAGGATGCCGTTCTGGATGGACAACTCGTCGGGCGGCAGGCCCTCGTTGCTCCACTGCGAGATCTCCACGTCGGTGGTGAGGTAGGCGTCGATCTTGAAGGGCTGGGAAATGGGAATGCCCAGGGACACGATGTCCTCCAGCCAGTCGTCGAAGACCATTGCCTTGCGGAACTCCCAGGTGAAGGCTCCGCTGTAGGCCAGGAAAGAGGCGCTAATCAGGCACATGCCCACGCTCTCCGTCAACTGCTGGCCCAGACTGGCCATCTCCTTGCTCCAGCGGATCAGCTCGGAGCTCAGGCCGCTTATCAGCTTGTCGGAGGCTATCAGACGCCGCTCTGCCTGCTGCATCATCTCGGTGAGGGCGCGCATTTGCCGCATGGACACAGCGTAGTTCTCGTTCAACTGGGTTAGCTTATCCTCCAGCTTCTGGATCTCACTGTTCAGGTGATTGAGCAGCTTGATCTGCACGTCCTGCTCCTCGACAAGGAAGTCCAGGCGCTCCTTCTTGGGCTTGACCTCGCGATACACCTCGAAGAAGCCCAGCACGGCCTTCACGAACTTCAAAAGGCCCGCTCCGGCCACGGAGATCTTACCCATGTCATCCAGATTCTGGGTCTTCATGTGCTGCCGGCACTGGGTGATCTGCTTCTGGGTCAGGGCCTCGCAGTCCATCTCCATCAGACTCTTCAGGAAGTTCACGTCGCTCATCATGCCCTTGGCCGACTTCCAGCTGATCTCCTTGATGCCCTTCAGAATGGCCACGCACTCGCAGACGACTTGCACGGCGGCTGGGGGCGTTGCAAAGGATCGGATTTCGGTGATCTGGGCCTTCTCCAGCTCGGACAGAGCTCGCCTGGCCTCCTCAAGGGCGGGCATGGCATCTGCCAGGATCTCCTCGGCCTCGTCCTTCTCGATGGCAATCTGCTTGCCCTTGATCTCCACCTCCACGGATTTCTCTGAGGCCTCAGCCTTTTTGGTGTTGGCCTTCTGCGTGGAGGACTCGATGGTGACCAGCATGGCCTCGCACTCCTCCGAGGCGATGGCCACGTTCTTCTTCTGCTCCGTGACAATGAGACGCAGCTCGTCGATTTGCACGGAAGCCTCTTCGATTTTCTTGATGCCCTCGCCGAGACGGGAACGCTGCTGGGTGATGAATTTCGCCTTCTCCTCTGCAAGGATCAAGGATTAATAAATAAGGAATTATTATCCATGAAAAAGGACATACCCAGCAATCCCCGATAGGTGTTTATGTAGTCCAGATAATGCTTGGGCGTCACAAAGTTATTACGTCTCAGCTTGGCCAAATATTCCCTGGAATACTGCTGTATGGTGGTGTGCACATGGACAACATGCTCCACGATGGCATCGCGATGATCGGCGGGAATAAGGGCGTGCTCGGTAAGGAAGAGCTTGGCCACGGCGTACAGGGCCTGCCTGGGCCAGGGGAAAACCCAGTCGATGTAGGTGCTGCCTATGAGTCCGGGGAAGTTGCGGCAGCGATTGCGCAGAGCATCGCCAGCCGGAGACATGCAGAGAACCACGTGCAGGTTCTCGGCACAAGTGCGCAGGAAGTATCCCCAAACAGCATCTCTGGGAGGGAAGAAGTTAACCATAAGAAGAACATATTAATACCCAATGAAATTCCCTTACTTGGAAGCAGAGACTCCATCCTCCTCAGCAAATTTGCGCACTTGATTCACAATGCCATCCTTGTCCTCGTCGGCAAACAGAGCTGGGACTTGCCCCACAGTCAGGATGTTATTGATTAGCTCCAGGAAACCCTCTTCAGCCACCTGGGCTGCGGTGAACAGGAAGACCACCTTCTTCCGCTTGACCCCAGCCATGGTGTACAAGATCTTAAGATCCTCGCGGAAGGCTGCCTCATTGTAGCCACGTGATATGGTGATCTCGAAGACCTCGCACTCGGCGGCAAAGGCGGCCAGCCGGGTCACACACTTCTTGCCACTGCCTCCGACGCCGATGAGCAGCACGTGACCGCGATTCATGCGGAGTGTGCGGTGTACGCGGGTCAGATGTTCCAGACAATCCTCGAACAGGACAAGGGTCATCTTTTGCCTGCGCTCGCAGTACTCCTCCAGGATTTCGGTGAACAGGAAGTACACGGAGTTGTAGTCCAACAGATCCTCGTACAGGCGGGGCTCCGATTCGTTGGTGAAGTTGCGGAAGTCACCGAACAGCAACGGATCGCGCAGGACATAGTCCTTGAGCGAGAGTATCACCGGGGGAGCTTCCTCACCCTCCTCCTCCTCTTCGCCCTCTTCCTCGGCGTACTCGATGTCCGTCTTGGAGGGTTCGTAGAGCAGGCGAGCCTGGGCCTCAGCCTCCGCCGCATCAGCGTCAATGAAACCATGCTCCTCTTCGAAAGAGGGCGGGAAGTTGTCACCCACCTCGGCGGCGAGATGTCGACGCACATTTGCAATGTCCTGGAAGGGGATTTATCTACCTTGAAGCTCTGTTATATGAATCCTTTTAATGCTTACGCTGTCTGCCGTCAGGCGATCGCAGATGATCCTGGTGTACTCGTTGCGCCACACCCTTATGAAGTCGCGCAGATTCTTGAAGGACGTGGGCTCGATGAGCAGCAGCCCGGCAAAGATCCGCGACAGATCCTTCAGATTGAAGATATAATGGAACTTGGAGGGCGTCGGGGGCAGGTCCGCAATCACCATCTGCGGGTCAGGAAGCAATTAGCGTAATCGGGGGACTAGGCCTACATCCGCCTGCAGGGCGCCACGCCACACAAATCAATTTTATCTCGACCGGCAATATGCGCTCCCCAGGGACTGGCAAGGACCCTCTACACGCCCTCGGGGCGCGTTGCCAAGTTGCTGAATTTACAGCCATTATCGAGTTGCAGGGCAGCCCAGCCCAGCGTCTGAGTAACGGCAATTCTATTCAAATAATTCATTTCACTCCATTTCGTGGCGCATTAATATCCCTGCTGCCCTGCTGAGTGTGTAAGGAAGACATACGAACTGGAGGAGAGTCCTGGACGCGGCTGCAGGTGTGAGTAAATCATTTTTCCCCTCCCAAACCTTTTCGGAGGTCTGCTTGTGGCAATTGCGGCGACAAATGCATTTTTATCTGCACGCAATGAAATGCGATAATATTTTAGTGTCAACAATTGTTAAAAGGACCATAAACTAATGCCTCTTCGGCCCCCAAGCCACGCCCACTGCTGCTGCTGCGAAAAGAGCCATCCACAGTTCAATACTTGAACATAATCAAATTTCGCTCCGGCCAAGATATTCCGGCGGAGATAGGCAAGGAGCAGCCAGCAGCCAGCCAGCCCAGCCAGCCAGACGGAGATACGTATGTACATCCCGGGCCACAGGCTGGGGCCGAGGCCCAGATACAGATACAGTCAACTAGGCAGCCGTCGAGGCGGGTGACCATTGTGAGTGCCGCCGAGTGGAGAGGGAGAGAGGCTTCGGAGGCCTGGTGGAGTGGTTACGGCTGCGACTCCGGCACTGAGTTGCACTCGAAAAGGCAATGGAGCAGCCACGACGATTGAGAACAAGGACGATGGAGAGGACCAAGCTCAACGTCGCAGTGCATTACAGACCATTGAATAATTCCCATTTCCATTGTACATAAAGAGGGGAGTGGGGAGTGGGGAGAGAGGAAAGGGCCAAAGGGCACAGGGCAACGGGCACAGCAAAGCAGATTATGAAAAATTGTCGTTATTTGCATATGTAAATCGAATTTCATAAAATTTGTGAGAGGCCTTAAAGCATTATTCAGTGTGGAATTGATTTCTTCTACTGAATTTCCCGAGAATGCAGCCAAGGTGTTCAGCATTTTATATATATTTAAATGAACTCAACCAGAGTCAGATAAATAGATATATGGGAGGTATGGGAGATATTCATCGACTTACCTTGAACAGCTTCAAAGTCATGTGGACAATCATGTCGGCAATGGGCATATAGCGGTCCTGGAACTTCACGAAGCTCAGGTGACCCTTGAAGATGGACGAGTAGATCTGAATGAGGGACTCGTCGTTGGGGAACACGATGTTGTAGGTGGAGAACATGCTGATGAAGCGCGGATCCACCTCGTTGCGGCCGCCGCCCGCCGTGCCCATGGCAGCGTAGAAGGTCAGGTCCTTGAACTTCTTCCAGTTGAGATCCTTGTCGCGGTCGTACATGCCGCCGCGCTCGAAGAACAGCTTCAGCAGGGCAATCGGCTGCTGGGTTCCATATCTGTAGGGGAGAAGGGTTCGTCACCAACCAGTTCGAGGCATCTTCCGGCCATTACACCAAGTACTCACTCATCCACCTGCGGCATGTTCATGTCATCAATAAAGCAGGCAATTCTCTTGCCCATCGGTGGCCCGTATGTATCCTTGGTGCGTTTCTCCACGGCCGCCTCCAGGGTGCGCTGCACATCCAGCGAGGAGGTTCTCGATGAAAAATTAATATTGAGTATGACCTGAAAGGGAGAGACGGGAGAGAGAGAGGAGGGAGGAAAGGACGCGAGGAAGGGGCGCCATGTTAGTCAGCAACGCGACGTTTGTGCCAGAGATTTTTCAATTACGTTCGTAGTCGGATTGAGATTGCGCAAATATTGCATGATGGTGGCCGTCTTTGATGTTCCAGCCTCTCCCACCAGCAGGACGGGTCGTTTGATCTGCAAACGGAGACGGGGCGGGGGGTTAACCGAAATAGGGACAAACATTAATAAGGCATCCCATCCCGGAAGCAGGAGTAATGGCTTTCCCACACACACAACCCGATACTCACCTCGCTCATCAGGGCCAGCGCCCGATTGACGCGCGTGTTGTCCACCGTGGGCACCAGGATCTCGCTGAACTTCACCGCCGGGTCGTGCGTGTACGGCTGCACCACCCACTCCCAGGCCTTCCACACGTTCTCCTTGATGTCCCAGAAGTAGTCGTAGAGCGTCGGCTTGTTCTGCGGGAACTGTCCCCCGGAGGCCGGATTCTCCTGTGTGTCCTGCATCAGCGGGAAGCCGGAAATGCGCTTCATGAACTCATCGAATATCAGCTGGTGCTTCTCCAGCAGGCAGGCGCCCATGGAGCCGTAGACGGCCTGCAGGAAGCAGCACTCCAGGGTGTCCGTGTTGTAGGTCTGCGGCACCTGCTCGTCGTAGTTCTTGCCGTCTCCAGGTCCGAAGTTGGGCAGCAGGGCGTCGTAGAGGTTGCAGAACTGCGTGACCATGTTGAGGTCCGTCTGCATGATGACCAGCTTCAGCGGGTTGCCCTGCGTGGTGCCATCGATTCCCTCCAGTATAAAGGCGATCGCCTGGTTGATGATCTTCTCGAAGAAGTCGTTCAGCAGCTCGCGCTGCACCTCCGGCCGGGTGAGTACCCAGCGCTGCCAGTACGGACTGTAGCGCAGATTCTTGGGATCCACGTACACCATTCCCGCCCGGGACACCGTCGCCGGCGAGGCATAGTTCAGGTTGCCCACCTCGAAGAGCAGGGCGCAGTAGTTCTCCAGACGGATGCGCTCGCCGTTCGCCAGTGTCAGCAGCTTGTTGTCATCCATCACGGAGTTCATGTTCTCGATCCACAGGGCATCCACATCGCCATCGAAGCAGGCGTAGCGTCGCTCCTGCAGGGGAGAGGGTGTGGGGTTGCATTAGCCTAAGTGCGTTATACAACGCCTGTCAACGGAGTCACCGGGAGTGCCAGCCGGGAGGAGACCCTGCTGCCACCCACGAATGATTACTCTGCAGAGCCGAATAAATGGGCTCGAGTGCAGGGAGCAGGAGAGCGGGAATTGGTATATACAAAAATACGACCAGAAATGGGCACTACTTTTGGTTGAAAGTTACCCTACAAAATCTATTTAAATAATAGTAATAGTAACATAATTTATTATGACCTTGTATATAAATATAATGAATCTAAAAAATATATTGAAAAACTAAGATATCCCTGTTTTCTTGAGTTATAAATCAGTGGTCCGCAAGGTCTCTGACGCCACACGAACTGTGTGAATCTAGCTTTTTCTTAGAGTTAAATAGCTATTTTGTAGTCATAGCTATATTTCATGCCATATTACAAAATATCTTAGCTAGTTTTCTTCTCATCTCTAATAACAATATTCAGTTTTTTACACACATACGAATGCCATGTTCAGATGAGACTGTAATGGTGCGGACCACTGATTTATACACAAAATAACAGAGGAAATACCCTGAGATATATATTATAAAAGCTAAGCAAGGCCATATTGCAGAACATGTTAGCTATTTTCCTTTTCATCATATATTAAAGATACATTTAACGTCCATTTAATGGTCTACAAAAATATATATAGTTAACTGTGTTTTCAAAATATCCCAGTTTATGTTGAAAAAGAAATAACGAATATATAAAATATTATTCCCGCTAAAACCTTTCCCAAAACTCATATACCCCGGAAACTGTGGGTTATGCAATCCCGGCTTATTACTGTATGAACGCGATTTCCGCATGAATGATGCGGTGCAGCCACCAAGCACCTGCATTTGAGCCAAAAGCCGAAATGACACTGAGCCCGGGCTGGGTGGATGCGGATTCGCTGATGCAGCACTTTAATACACATGGGAGCTGGCACGAAGGACGAGTCCATTTTTCCTGAACCCCCGTTGGAGCACAGGTGTCTGGCTCCCCCCCTATGCCACCCCCACGAAAAGCGGCTCTCACTTACCTCACGCTCGATCGGCTTATTCATTTCACGGAATATATTTGAAAACAATCCATCAATCCAA
>JAEIIU010054112.1:0-11149 GCA_018874675.1 Drosophila baimaii | reverse complement strand
GAGATTTCGGGGAGCACATGCGTTTAAATGGCGAAGAGGCGAACGTAGGCTATATCCCAGCCTTGCCACAACTCGCACATTTGCAATACAAATTTGCAATGCCATTAATGTATGGGAAACCCCAATGCAGCTCTGCGCTGCTGCTGCTCCTCCTCCAAAAAAATGCCTTACCATGAAAAATCGCCGCCGGTCAAACACGTAACCAAATTGTGCACAGCAGCGGCAGCGGCAGAAGGAGTGGCAAGTGGGGGCCGTGGCAGGGCCAGGAGCTATGTCAGAGAAGCAGGACAGCAGCACAGGAGCAGCAGGAGCAGCAGGCTACAGCCGGAAACAAGGATAACGAGCGTGTTGAGGCCCCCTCAAACCCACGTCATGAAACTGTGAATGGGGTTCTGGTCGATATGTTGGCCTTGTCGCTCGCCGGCAGGGCTGCGAGCAGAGGAGGCAGGGCAGGCTCATGTTATGGCCAGTCCAGGCCAGGCCAGACGAGGCAGGTCCTCCTCCGCTCGCTCGCCTGTGATGCCTGATGTTGCCTGCCGCTGCCACTGCGCTGCTGCATGGGACAAGTATTTTAAAATCCAATTAAAAACGCCCTAGTGGGATTTTTCAATCGCTGCTGACCGGGGAAGAGGGGCCGCCGGACAGGCATCAGCATCAGCAACAAAGTTGCATTAAGCGCGCGACATTCGCTGGCCACCGGTCGCGTCATAGTCATTTGCTGGCCGGAGCACACGATGGCAATGAGCTGGTGCTGAGAGGGGGCTTTGGGGAGCTCCAGAGGAGCGGTGGGTCGTTGATGGCCATTGCATGTTTGCCTCTTGGGCGCAAGAGCGTAGCATGAATCTTGTTAGCCAACGTTTACGCTTATTATGCGATGGCAAAGCTATCGAATTTGTTTGATGCATGTGGGGGAGGGAAAGAGGTAACTCCAGATGTGGAGCTAGCTAGCCAGTCTTTGGGGCATTGGGGACATGTTGGTAAATTGCATTTGCGGCATGACACTCGCAGTTGAACGCATCTCGTCAGATGGCAGAAGAAATCAAATAAACCCATCCGGATGCAACATATGATGAGCGGTCAGGTAGCTCAGGTAATGCCGAAAGAGAGCACACTGTGCTCTGTGTGTGCTCAAAAGTTTGACCAGCATGTCTAATCAAATCCTTCGCTGGCAGAACTTATCAATATGGCCAACTGTGAGCTGCAAAACACAAACACACAACTTGACCCGCCTCGCCGAGGCTGGGGCTGAAATTGAACTCTGCCAGGCATGAGCCCAGCACTTTGCATACAAATCATACGAGTCTGCGGAAAGTTTGCTCCCCCAGAACCCCACTCTAATACATACAAGCACCGACACGTAGTTGAAATGCCCGATGGGACCATTATTCTTGATTTTGGTCGGACAACCGGGGCGGAGCGGAGAGGGGGGCAACTTGCGACTACCTTTTGCCAGTTGATAAACAACCAAACTTTCGGCCTGCAGGCCCGAGGCATTTTGAGGATTTGCAGCTTCAGTAAATAACATTCGAGAGCCCAGGACTCACTTCACATGCGACTGGCCTGGGATGCCTCTCCTGTCCTGACCATGCAAAGCAGTCCCCGTACGTGTAATGTGATATATTTTTTACTGATGTGGGACCGGCGGCACTGCAGGCCAAATTAAATAAAAATCAGTGCCCGGAGTGAGCTCAAATTGCAATTTCATAAGCAATTTGCTACTGGACCCGATACGGCCTGGTGGTGTGCATCTTTTTGTTCTTTGTCTCTCTCGGAGGCGAAGCCAAAAGGTCAACTGAAAATTACATTTCAACAAGGCACGAGTTTCGAGACCATTTAATAGATGCAGCCTCAGATACGGATGCAGAGCCAGAACCATGGCCAGATCCAGGGTCAGTTTGCTGACATTTTTATGGCACTCTCGAGAGTTGGCCAGAAAGAATGTGCTCTAACGCTCCCATGCTCCATGTGTGCGTGTGTGCGGCTGACACACAATAAACACCAATTAAGAAAATAATATTTTGTGTACACACACACACACACCACACACACGGACAAACAAATGTCCCTGGCAAATTGAAAAGCCAACGCCAAAGCGTTCGTCTTCAGTTTTGTACAAGTGCTGTGCAAATAATGCACAGAAGTATGCTACAAAATACGAACAACAAACAAACAAGCTGAGAAGCAGGACTACGATCCGAAGGCAGGAGCCCAGCCTATAACAAAAGCAGAAATATTATTGCTTTCGTTGGCCCAGGACTTCTTCGCTGCCGAATCTTTCGCCGCCTGCAGTCTGGTGCCGGGAGTCTCGAGTCCCTGCCCGTCCCGGGTCTGGGCTTGAAGTCCGAGCCAGCTTGTTATAAGGCATGTTGACAAGCCTCTTTAACAAATGACACCAACAGATGAAGAAGAAGCCCCTTGCAGGACAAGCCAAATAGTTACTGTTCGCCCTGCTCCTGGCCCCGCGCCATATCCTTTCCCAATCCCCTGGAAGCCTTGTAACATTTGTTGTGCGCAGCCGAAAAATGTTGCTCTAGAACTTCCTGCTGCTGCTGCTGCTGCTGTAGTGGTGGTGGTGTTGTCTTGTCAGTTGCCCTTCTGTTGTTTGCTGTTATTTACTATTTTCTGTCCTTCTCCAGAGGGGGCGGGGGTGCAGCGGGATTCTTAGCATACCGAACGGGGACCCATGTCAAAGGACCCCATTGGAATGTATCCAAGAAGCTGGCAACTTTCGGGGGACTTAAAGAGGGGAGTAACTATTGTTTCTGTTTCTCCGATTTCATTACATTCAGCATCCACTTTAAAACTAGTTAAAGTCGGGCGGGGGAGCGGGGCTTTGGCCACAGAAAAACGAACCATTAACCGCCTAAATAAACTGCACCGTCAAAGATTTAAACTGCGCCCCTGCGCTCCCCTCCACCACCAGAGACCAAAGTAATTTCAGGCTTTTGCCAGGCAGGTCCTGGAAAAACTGTTGCCAGCGCTCAGCGAACCACAAACAAGGTAAATGCTGCAGCAACACGAAGCTGGAAACTGCGGGCCGAGGGACTGCGGGTGCAGCGGGGTGCAGCTGTAACCGCAACATAATAATTATGCAACAGAAACCGCAATGCATGCGGGGCAGACCCGGCTCTCCTGCCCTGCCCTGCGCCGCCGCTCCTAGTCAGATTTGGGAGGAAATTGTTTTGCCAGGCGAAAGTGTGAACAAAAAGCTGTTGCGTGTGCTGGCAGAAAGGAGCGGCGGCGGTGGGGCGGCGTGGCGGTGGGGCAGAAAAAGCATAAAAACAACAAGCAAACGCAGCAACGTCAAACCGCAAAGTCAAATGCAACTAAAACCGCAGCACAGTTTGGGGCGCTGAGGTTTTTCCCCAGCCCCACTGGCAGGGACTGGGCACGAAACGAAACGAACTTAAATCCTGGCAGGATCTCCGCTTCCATGATAGCTCCATTTAGCCAACTTTATGCCCTTCAAGTGGACGCCCAGAACCCCGTATTGTTTCTGTTTATTCCGCAGCATTGCATTCCGTATCCTTTGACGATTTATGCGACCACTTATTTAGCTGAGGAATACGAAACAAATTCGCCCGAGAGGACGACGGTCTAAGGCCGCATAACTTAATGGCAACTCGCTTCATTTGAACTTTATTGCTCGCTGCGCTGGCACAGGGGAATAAAAGTAAAGCCAGCCGGCCGGCCGGCCAGCAGGTGGGGGAAATCAATTTGGCCGGGCTTAGTCCCGACATCAAAGCGTAGGCAGGGCATGTCCAAGACCAGGTCTAGGTCCAGTTCCAGCACCAGCTCAGGGGGCAGGTCCAGGTAGGTTAAGCCTAATAAACTGCGCGTCCAAAAGCAGCCGGCAAATTTATTTTTGTTTTCCTCGCCAAGGAGGCAGCCAGGAGAAGCTAATTGTATTGTGCAAGGAATTTGATTGCATGGATTTATACATGATTGAAAAGGGCCGGCCCGGACGGAGCTCCTGGAAGCATCTGGCGGTCGGACACTGAGTGCATAAATCGTGCGCCCAACTCGCGCACATTATTCATTTTTAATGCGCCCGAGACAGAGACGGCGCTGGAGCCATGGCCACAACAATTTGGCCACATGTAAGCACAGGCAAGTTGGCCATAATTGCCTCTGAGTCGGAGTCGGAGGCAAAGAGCCGGAAGACGACACCGGGACGGGCAAGGCACTGCACTCGGAGCCGGGCCGGGCCAGGTAGCAGCATCATTAAAATGAGTTAGCGTCCTAGACAGAGCCCTGGAGTTGGAAGGAAGTCGAAGGAAGTGGCGACTTAGCTTGGGGACTGGCACTGGGAGTGGGACTGAGACTGAGTCTGAGACTGAGACGTAGTTTGCTGCTGGCCTTTTGGGCGCAATTTGCAGTGGCAGCGGCAGTGGCAGTGGGGAAACGGTGGCAATTAAGCCCTGGAGTAGATTAACTTTAAGCTGCCACTGCCTTTGACGAGGCAGATGCGCTCGCTGGCTGCATCGCCGCTGCGGCGCTTTTTGTGGCTCGATATTTATTTAATTAACCGGAATTTCGTAGCCAGAAGTGCATTTGAAAGAGGAGTGGTTCTGGCCAGGCTTCTTCCTTTCAGGATACAAGCCAAAAACAATGACTCCCCGAAAAGCCGATGCCACTCGGCCTGCTGCCTGAAGAACTTGTTAAGAAATTCCCTGAAATAATACAGCAATGTGCTTAAATTGAACGAGATTTCAATTGCATTACGCAAAAATCTGTGAACCATTGCAGTTTCAATTGTTGTGGAGTGTGCTCGCCATATACATATATATATATGCCATATTCATATTCAGGATCTATGTATGCATAATGGAAGCTCAGGGCTGTGCTCTCTGATGTGGCAAACAAAACGTGCCGCTTACAAATTGTACAACAACCAATTAAAATGCATAACTCGATTTAAAGTTTACATAACATTTTGCTAAATTACAGGATCGTCCCAGGCATTCGAGCTTATATAAGTGGCCCGCATCCACCACCCCCTTTTCCCCTGCGCCATCCGCTCGACAGTTCAGTTTGCAAGGGGCTTACAATGTCTGTCGCTCGTTGTTGTTGCTGCTGCTGCTGCTGCTGCTGTTGCCCGGGCAACATGCAATTAAAAGCGATATTGAATTTTGTTACGCTCTGCGCTTGAGTGTGCGATTTGTGTGTTAGTTGCCGTTGTTGCTGGTGTTCTGTTGCCGCTCTGCGGCTCTTATTTAATTTGAGTCGACGAAAAACATATATTCTGTTATGTGATTGGCATAACTTACACAACGCGGCACACAGAGAACAAAACTTTATAACAAATTCAATAAAATGTTCTTAGAAATATTGGTATTTCGCTTAAATTCTCTTAAATTGTCAGACTAGCGCCATAAATATAAAAGTAAACTGTCGCCTTAGGATAATGAATGAATAACTAATATATAATAATAACGGAACTCAGTAAGTTATTCAAAGATTAAAATAAAATTAAGATTACCTATAATTTGTTTATTGAACTCAAAAATCAAATTGAATCTATATTTCTGAATGTATGAATAGTGTTCATGTCTGTACCTTTTTGACTTGCCATTGTAATAGAAATTTAAGAAACAATAAAATAAAAACTAAATATATATATTTTCCGGAGTATTTTAATTTAGACCAGATGAATAAATAAAATTGTTTTTAGAACAGACTGTTTGGCCTAGTCATGACTGGACTCACTGTGCTGCAAAGTATATTGAAACACGCAAGGCGGTGAAAGAGCACAGTAGGGAATTTCAAAAGAAAGAAGAAAACATGAATAAGTCCGACAAAAATATCGCTCCCAATATCCTCTCAAAAATATCGTATACATTGATATATCGAAATTTGCTATAGCAAAAGTTTCCTTTACTTTGTTATATCGAAAATGATCGAATTTAACGTTATCGATAACATCGAAAAATATCTGAAAAATTGTATTAAAGTTGTTGAGGCTTTTTTCTGATTAAGTTGGTCCAAGCAAAATATAGATTTTTTGAAGATATACCCCAATTACATAAGGCATAGAGTGGTCCCCTGCCGGGAATCAAACCATGGTTAAATACGTATCTATCTAAGACTCTTCGAAGCGATTACTCTGATCGAATTTAAAAATTATTTATTAGTATTTATTTATGTCCAGAAAAACCATAAAATAAAGAAGGAAACGAAAAAGTTTGAATTTTTGAACGTCCAAGCTTGACGCACGGGTTCTAGACTTCACTAACTATCTGAAGTGGATGAATGTGAGTGCAAGCGAGATGGTGTTAGAAATTAAATGAAAACTTATCTTAATTTAAAGAAAATACAGAAAAATACATACATATATTGGTTTTTTTGTATACGTATAATTTTATAGTTAATAACTTAGTATATTAAAAAGAGACAAATAAAAAGTCGGAATTCTTGAAATCTGCTTTGATTTTTTTTTGCTAGAAACAGCAAAAGCTTTGAATAATATTTGGTGACATTTCCGGCGCTAACTGTAAGATAGGTACATACAACCGCCTGATTCGAGTGATATCGGTGGGTTTCGAGGACCCCCAACAGTCTAAGCTGATTCCAATTACCAGCTATCAACGCTCCTCCCCGCCTCTACCCCCCTTTCGACCTTGTTTTTCCACTTTTTTCTCCGTTGCCGCCCTCTTCAATTGTTGTCGGCTGCTGCCAAATCGCCGCTGAACTCTAATATATGGCTATTATGGCGTACAGTACTTTANAATCGCCGCTGAACCCTAATATATGGCTATTATGGCGTACAGTACTTTAGGCCCCGAGCATTGCCATGGCAATGGGGGGAGGAGTCGGGGCGGCGAGCTGGAGGCCAGAAGGGCATTATAAATCTTCATTGTTGGGCCGGTCTGTAAAGTAGCACAGACAACAGCCAAAAATTTCCGATGCTGCCTTTTCCCCGGGATGTAGAGATGTAGAATGTAGGATGTGGGAGTGTGTGTGTGCTAAAAGCAACATCAATTTGCATGAGTTGTGCGGTTGTGCGTGTGTGTGTGTGTATGTAATTACAAAAACACACGGAGCGAGGCTGAGTACGTGCAAATCTGACCAAAAATTTAAATTGAAGCTAAAATTTTTGCCAAATGCTGTTGCCGGCAACGCACGATGAGGATGATGATGTATGCAACTCTTTTCAGCCCCCTTCGGTCCCACTGCCCACCACTGCCCAGTGCCACCACCACCCCGGGCTATATAGTATGTCCATATGGTTGAACCGAGGCCTAACGCCCCCTCGCCCTACCCCTTACCGGCAGGCACTTCGTATGCGATCTCCCTGCAGGCCGTTTTGCGAAAACAAGTATATCGAATTTTAATTACATTTGCTTCATCTGTGCGGGCGTATGTGTTTTTGCTTTTTGCGCCAAACAGCCGACACGGAAATGTGATTTTTGATTGAGTGCCGACCAAACAGTAGCAAAAACCCAAGAGGAGAGGAGTGTAAGCGGTGGGGAAAGAAAAGCCTTGAAGCAGAGAGAGAGTACAGGGAGTACAGGCTAAAAAACTTCGAGCAACTTTGGTAGGGTCTTGTCACTTCGGTTGGCTTGAGGCATTGAGCCCTGCGAGTGGTGCAACTATGACATAATGCACAAAATGGAAATCAAATAAACGTCTTAGAAAAGACTTCGGTCTCTGGACGCCGCTTGCTTTGCGGAAATAAATGAAATAAATTTTGAACCATGTTTGCATGTGTATGCTTAACGCTCTCTCCCTCTGACTTGCAAGCTAGGGTAAAGCCAACAGCAACATAGAGTAGGGAAAGAGATAATTATGTAGCTAAACACTTTGAGAGAGAGCTTCATATTTTGTCTCTCTGAATACAGTTAAGCGCAAGCAAGACAACCGACACAATTGCGAAGGAGAGGTCATTTTAAGTTCGTTCTCTTTGCGAGAGAATTTGAATTTGAATTGCCTATTTTATGTGCACTAGAAAATATTTTACCTCTTATATTTACCTCTGATAATCATAACATTGCGCAATTTTGAAACCTTTACATTTAAAGTTAAAATAAAATAAATGAGTATCCTATAACTTTGGTCAAAAGGTAACTTTATCCTGGAGCTTTTATAAGAATTATCATTGACGATTGCATTTCTTCGTTGATTTTGAATAGAATATATAGGAATCGACATTTTGTCACTTTTACGATTTCAGACGTAAATCTTCTATAAATAACTGAATGAAATTTCAAACTGCAAAAAAATGTGCGGGAATATTCAGCCTTTTTTTGAAGGTAATTTGGTTTTTTTATTTATTCTATTTTAATTGAGAGAAATTGTAATTATTATTTTAATTAAATTTACGAAAAGTATCAAATTGTATACATCCGAGAAGTGTTTTTAACCAACAAAATGATTTAACTTTAGAGACTGAATACTAAACTTTTAAGAAGTCTTATTATTTTAAAAGCAAAGAATCTATTTTCCAGTGCTATATTTTTACCGCAACTACGTTGCTTCTTATTAATATGCATTGCTGTCTGTCAATTTGGCATTAGCTAATACTTTCTCTCAATAACAATCTGCACTACTCTTGATGGGTGGATGAAACCTAGCTGCTGAGAATATTCTCTGAATGAAGAGTTGAATGTTTTAATAATACTTCATCTGCTTACCGCCACGTGGATCACGTGTTCTGATGTAAGGATGACCCCTTGGGCACTTACCTAAAACGGAGAGAGAGAGAGGAAAGCTCAGTAAGGGTAAATTCAAGTTATGGAACTCTAAATCGGCCTCTTTTACAATCCCTTCCGTCCCATCTCCACAATGTTTAGCATCGCGAACTGAGGACTCAAGTGCATAAACATTTATTTGCCTCAGGGAGAGGCATCTTCGGCCTGCCAGCCCAAGCCCCAGGCAACCTTGTGTCGACACTTGAGGCAGCCAAGCCAAGCCAAGCCAAGCCAAGCCAACCCAGGCCCGGTGTCAGTTTTATATTATTTTATTTTGTGTTGCGCCGTCGGAGCTTTGAAAAAGGATAGTAGCCGCAGAGGCTGCCTCCTGTCTCCAGTTATGGCCTCAGACGTTTTCATTTTCATTAAATGCCTTCGCGGCTTGGCTCGGGCTGCCTTGCCTTGGCATCCTGTTACGGGGCCGGGTGGTGAAAAGGATATTGTCTAAGAACAAAAGCGGAATAAATTAATTTAGCTCATGTCTTGGCCCCGGCAATGAGCTAGAAAATGAGCTGCAGAATATGTATGTGGCATACGCTCTCCCCACGCCGCCACGCCGCCACACAGCCTCCTGATAATAACGAAATATGTGCAGCTGACAGGTGGCAGCAGCAGCAGGAGCAGGAGCAGCAGGAGCCATTAGGAGCAGGCTCCTTGTCTGAAATTTAATAAGTTTAGCGCCGGGCTGAGCCGAGTGGCGGCTGCGTTATGGCGCATATTAAAAATATGAAGGCCTAGGGCAGCCCTGGGCGCACTCTATCAATATCGCTCGCGTTTATTGCATTAATTTTTCAATAATCCCGCAAAAGTGAAACAAATATCTAAAGTGGCATGCCCCATGGCTGATAGGACTAATCTTTTATTGATGCCCGATGCGATACGGAACGGAAGTGAGAGCGCGCGCTCAACTGAGTTAATTAAATTTGCTGCCGAGGACCCGGCCGCTTGCCTCCGTCAACCTGCTCTGGGACCTGCGCCGTGCCTTTAATAGGCACATCTCAATCCCAGCCTTATCCCCACACCCAGCCCAAGCCCCGGCAGACACACCATAATCGGGCTCGGTCCTCGGCCTGTAAGTATGCCCGGCGAACCCTTTTCACCGGATCCCTCCTTTTACTTGGCCCAAACTTTCTGCTTAATGCTTAGCCCAAACTTTTTTGACATTTTTATTGACAAGAAACCAGGAGGAGCCCCGAAGAAGAGGCAACGGCAACCACGGTCTTCCTCTCCATGTGGCTTGTACAACATTTTTTGCTCTCCTGGGCTGCGGTAAAGTTTGGCCGGGCTCGGGCTCCGGCTCCGGGCTCCTGCGGCCTCCTGTGCCCGTGTGCTGCGGTCAAATCTAATTTCCGCAGCTTTTACTACTTTATTAAACTATTACAACTAAAGCCAGCCCGATTCAGGCCAAGCAGGCTGCTGGCGATGGCAATGGCGATGGCGATGGCAATGGCGCTGGCGATGGGTATTAAAAAAGTTATGTTCTGGCGTATATGTGCGGGCGAGTGTGGGCGTACGGGCCACGAAATGTGTTAATAAAGCACACTTGCCACCAACATGGCCACATAATGAAATGAAATTGCGGGGGCAACAGAATTGCCACCACTATATGGCCGGGTATGTGCGCACCGCGAAGAGCTTCGCCAGGGACCTCATCCCCGATCAAGAGGGATCCCATTGATCTGGCCAGGGTATGCATAGTACATAGTAATCTCCCTGGCCTCGGCAGTGGCATAAGTTGCCGGCACTTTGTGGCTCTTTTATGACTCGTCGTTGGCCCGGCTTGAAGGCATCAAATTTCAGCCACTTCCTGCGCCATGGCCGCCTCCTTGGGCACGTTTAATTGCTCCGACCTTTGACCAAGTATATGTACATAGTTTTGGCCGTGTTGCACGTTAATTAGCATTAAGCAGGGACGGAGCGGAACGACGAGAGTCTAAACATTGCCTCCGGCAGTGGTACGAGTTTGTGATAAAAATTTATTGCAAGCGGCCGGGGCTTCGCTCCCTCCACATGCATATGAAACTTTGGCCATACTGCAATTAAATTTAAGCTGCTTCAGGCCCACACACACACACTGGCTCGGAAGCAGCAGCAGCAGCAGGAACAGGATCAGGATCAGGATCAGGGTTCACAAAAGACTTGTGGCCATGGCGACTACAACGACGAGGACGGCAAAGTTTGTTAGGTTTTCTGGTTTCGGTTTTCGGTCTACAGACGCAAAAGTTCGCGTTTGTTTCTTTCTCCTCCTTTTTGATATGTATTTTAATTCCTTGGCCTCTGTGTGCCATTTTGCAGTCGGGCGTCCAGGACTTTTGGCTTGCCAGCGGCAACAGCCACTGTGGATGTCTGTGGCTTAAATGGCACTTATGAGCTTATGCCGCAACTTACATTATTATTATTACTCCGATTTTTGTATGCTAGCATTACATAAATGCTATGCTGCTTCTTGGCACACAATA
>JAEIIU010054095.1:0-10961 GCA_018874675.1 Drosophila baimaii | reverse complement strand
TCACTTTCGGTAGACACCTGCAGGCTACGTGCTGGACTTTTGAATGCGACAAATATTGGCTTTTATTTGGGGTCTCCAGGAAAGGCAGATGGAATGACTTTTATTTGATTAATTTGTATTTATTGAAGACTCACTATGAATATCTGAGTGGGGAAAAGATCTATATTTTTAAATAAGAAGGAATTTCAGAAAGTTTAGGGTGAAAGTCAGTTTAATTTTAATATTTTATAGAATGATTTCTTTTATTATTTATAAAACAAATCACCATCACATGGCCTTAAAATACACCGAATGTTCAAAGGCAATTTGCAGCTGCCTTATTTCATAACGCACAAATTCAATATAAACTAAATTCTTTGAACTCTGCCTTTTCAAACCTGAATATTATATTTATTATGCTCATTTTCTTTACCTTTTCCCGTTTGTACACGGTGTCAGGTTGTAAATTCGAAATTGCTCTTCCACAAACTTGACACTCTCGCCAAAATAAATGCATAAACATAAAAGCACAACTATATATACTCGTCTAGCTGTGCATATTTACAAAGACCCCGCCCTGGGAAACTTACTCGGAATGCAATGATAATTTATACCGTAGGAGGGAACTTTAGTGCTGGGGAAAAATACCTTCGTCAGGGCTGTCAAGTCCGGGGGGGCACTTTGCAACGCAACAACAAAAAAAAGGTAACTCTGTTGCATAAATGTGCATTAATGGAACGTGAGTCTGGGAATCCTTGGCATTCCTCAAATATTCATAAGGCAAACGTCGAATAATAAGATGGAAACTTGCATTCCTAAAGCTCTGCAGCAGCAGCAGCAGCTCTGCAGGTCTGCGGAGTCTGATGAGCTTGTCAGAAGAAAGAGGAGTCCCTGAAGCTGAAGGAGTTGAGGGAGAGCGAGCAACTCACCTGGGAATCTGGCAAACTTGCGAACTGGCAGGAGCCAAGGAAACCGCAAAATATCCATCAACATCAACAAGTGCTGTGGAAGCTGTAGTAGTTTCTCCTTATTAAATTTCCCAGCCATGGCAAGCATGCAAAGCTGAAGCAATCCGAGAACTTCGGTGCAAAACAAACGAAACCGGAGGAGCCTCATACGCCCCGTGGTCCATGCTTTATGGCACTGCCCCTGTCTCCGTCTCTGACTTTTTATTTCTGTATTTTCCTATTTTTTTTGTTTTTTTTTTGTTTTCTTTTCGATGGAACTGCGCGTGGCTTACACGGCTCCGGCTTGTTCGTGTTTCAGCCGTAACCAGCAGCTGTTGTTACTGCTCCTGGTCCGGGCTCGGATCCCCGTTCTCATCCTTTCCCCTGGTCCTGTTACTCGTTTTGTTTCCGGATTGCCATTGTAAAACTTTTGCGCCAGTTGTGCAATACATAAGTTCTGCCATTTTAAAGCGAAGGTTGTTACAACTTGAACACCGAGTTGGTAATGGATAGGATGAGCCCCGCTCTCCTGGATATGAGAAATCATGTAATCAGGGGGCTGCTTTCGCCTAGTGTCTGTGGCAATTTCGAGCAAACTTTGATGACAGAATTTTCCAATAAATTCTTTATTAAAAAGTGAAAATACATTTATATGGAAATCAGCCTCTATATACTTTATTTTTCTTTGAACCATGAGTTCAGGGACTAATATAAATTTATTTTTTGGGGCTACACATGTAGTAAGAAAGTTTTTGGTTTCTGTATAGTGTTTTTGATAAACAAAAATTGGCAAGGATGTGCATGACTGATTCCTTACAATTGTCTGTCCTGTGAAGACTCAAGTCTTAATAATCTTAAACGTTGCTGTGCTCCCCTTTTCGTAAGGGTCCTTCCTCCTTCTTGGTTATTTTTATTGAGCTTATTCAATGCTGCCATAATATTGGCTGTCGATAACGCTCACATATCGAAGTATATGACGCGAAATAAATATATCTTTAATGGCTGTCAATACCGAGAACCCTCCAACGCTGTCTGCGCTTCCAGGCAATTGAGTCGCAGGGAGCCGCAGTCAACATTGGCTTTGGTTAATCTGAACTCAAAGAACTATATGTGGGCACTGAGAAAAAGAAGTCGAGAAAGTGGAGGAAATGAGTACAAATTTATTGATTGATATTTAAAGATTGTTATTAGTTATTATTCCAATCCAAAATAAAGTTTTTAAAAACGTAATGTGATGGTAAACGTATCAAAATAAATTCGTGTTCAGCCTAACAAATTCATACACAATTATCAGTTTCACTTTATCCCATTTTAAATATGGAAATACTCTATTTCTGTGCCACAAGAACATTACTTTTTCCTTTAACATTTAATCTCGTAGGATTAAGCTTTCCTATTTTAAATTCTTTAAGTTTTAGTGGTAATTTTCCCAGTGTATGTATGTGGTAAAAGTGCATGGCCCAAGGGCGTCCGAGTTGATTGCAATTAAATTGCCTCGACCAGGGCGAAGTCAGCCCCAATTAGCTCCCATCAAGTGCAAATGAAAGTCAACTTGCGGTGAGCTTGGCCAAATGGATTTTTTGGCTTTAAACGAAATTAATTCGCTTAGGAACTTTCGCCTCAGCGATGGCGAGGAGAACTTCGACGTGTCTGTTGTTAATATAAATTTATTTGGATTTTACGCTTTTCAGAAAGTTTCCCCTTGATAAATGACCACCCAGGGCGATCTCTTGCCGCCGTCATAAACTATTCCTTTGATGAATGGCGGCGGCAACGGCGAGTGGTTGCAAAAGCAGTGTATCGAAGGACGAACGTTGAGGAAGAGAACAGGGGTGGGGGGAGATGGCCTCTGCATGCCATCAACATGCAACAGGAAGGAAATTCGTAAAAACTTTTCACTCAGCCGAAGTTTGCTTCGGGATTGTTTATGCTGCAGATTTGCTGTTCTCACTTTTTAATTTATTTATTAAAATATGTTTTGCCTTATTTGATGAAAGGCTAAAAACTCGAAAGACACAACAGCCAAGTGTTGGCTGATTTCATTTTCTCGACTTTGGAAAACATGTAGAAAGTTTGGGATTTATGTATAATTGAGGTGACATGAAGGAGTTTTGGAATATACAAGAGAATTAGGCTTTTCTATTGAAAAAGTACAGAAAAATGCTTATATAAATATGTGGAATGCTACCAATTTAACATAGCTTCTTCGTCTTGCTTTTTACTTTAAACTTTGTTAAGTTTATTAGTTTCTTTTAGATTACTCCGTTCTCGATTTAATTACCACAAGTCCAAAGCTAGCCCCTGTGCCACAACTCGGGTTTAATTAAAGCGAATTGGGGCCATTACAATTATGCCATTGTCACGCCCCTCCGCCACCCCATTCGAGTTCACAATTAATGCTAATAAGCAGCCGCCACCGCCGCCGCCGCCAACCGCCGACTCACTCACGACTGACGCATTAAAACGTGGTCAAGAGCGCATGGTAAATTATCCGCGGGACAGGGGAGCCTCCCCCGGGATGGGGACCACACAACAATGCTGCTTGTTGACCCAGTTAGATGGTAAGGGCACGATAAAATCCCCAGGAAACCTGAACAAAACCAGGAAAACCACGCAAGATAGACACCGAACGAGGAGGAGCCACATAAAAAAAGGCGATAATAACAGTGGCAGAAGCGTGCGGGCCATGAAAACTTAAACAGAAGAATGCAAATCCACTTGACTTGATTGAAATCATAAAATGTGGAAGCCGGCAAACCAAATAACACAAAATTGCCGATGCCAAAGCCAAAGGGTGGAAGGCGCACAAACTGACGACATAAAACTAAACGCAAGAGGCGGCAAACCAGGCGGTTCTCGAATACATCAATCATAAGCGTCGCACAAGGATACAACAGTACAGAGAGCAATCAGCTTAGGTGCACTGGGAAAAAAGAGTCGTGAGAGTACTAAGAGATGATTAATGAAATAATAAAATAATAAAAAGAAAAATTGCATTGAAATTATAAGCAATATATATTTTGCATAATATTTTTGTTACTTACTTTCTTATTTTAAGAATTCTTTAAGCAAAATGATCTGTAATAAATAATTAACCATAATTATATTAATATACATCCCTTACTTCTCTAATTATCAGTCTGCTGACCATTTTTTCCCAGTGCACAACTAGTTGATACAATGCTCATACGCACTGTTGCCGCCACACATTTTTGTAGCATACTTTTCGGGTGGTAAAGTTTGTGTGCAAATGATTTTCATAAATGAAATTTATGTACGCAAAAATTGTTTCGCCGCTTGGTGCAAAGAGCATAAAGCAGCTTATTTAATGCGCTGCCTGGGAATAGGGGGTGAGGGGGAGGCGGCGCGCTTGGGATACTTATGAAGTACTGCGTAGGGCGGGGCCATGTCACCGGGGAAAAGGGGAATGGTTTGGATGGATGGAGAGATGGGGCGTGCCAAAAAGGGGTTGGATGACAAACGTGCCATGGCTGCATGATAAATAGCTGGACTGAGCAAACAAACTAACTGACGGCGGCACACAGGACACACGTAGTTTGGAGCGGTTGGTCCTGTGGGATCCTGCGGGCAGCCACTGAGCCACTACTGTCAACTGAGTGACATACTGACTTTGGACTCCGGACTCCGGACTCGGGACTCCTCGGCACATTTGGGGCCGGACATAAATTCCGAATGCCAATTGGTCTGGCCCAATATGAAATTACACAATTGTTTATTCAACACGCCACCGGCTACCTCGGCCCTCGGTGGGTAAGTCAATTTTGTGAAGCTCTGGCCCTGCGACATTCGGTTGTATGGGGATCCGGACTTCATCCCGGCTGATTTATGCTAATTAGGACCACAATTAACTGGTCAGTGGCAGCGACAGGTCGGTAAATTATCTTACTTGAGCGAAACTGCATTATTCCGCCAAAGAAGAAAGTAAAATTAACACACAAATTTGCCTTCGCTTTCGTCTCCCCTGCCAATGCTAATGGCCCGAGAGCAGCCATAATAATCTTGAGCATTTATTTCGCTATTAATCTCAATCAAATTTAATGTCGGCCAAAACTCCCGGGATGTTCTCTGCAGCTGGCTCATTCATTCGCATCGACTGGGCTTCATTTGGGCCCTTTTGTTTGCTTTGCCTTTTGGTTAATCTGCGGCTCCTTATTTTTATTGGCGGCGCTTCAGTTTTACTTTGTCAGTGTGCCGAGTGCCGACAATATGGCCAATTAATATATGACCAAGCAAACAGGTTAGATTGCCTAAGTGTGCATGATTACCTCAAGTGATTAACTTGATTTGTTCATGGGAAACATTGTTCTTGGAAGCATATATTGATTGCAAGAGATTGAGTAAGGTTTTTAGCAATTTGCATAAATATTTAAGAGATCATATAGAGGCAATGTCCCTTACCACAAGGGGGAACTTTAAGAGAAAACTCCAGCGTTCTGAGGCAAAGAACTGGTTGTTCCCTTAAAGGGAAGGTGTCCCTGATTTTCTTTTAAGGCTCTCCAGAACCACGGAGTCAACATCAAATGGCCGGAGAATCATTTGGCATTCATGCAAATTTCACTTTGAGCTTTTTCCCCCCCAGCCCAGAGATACACGTTCACACACTCAACGCGACCGGGAGCAGATACACGTGCACTGACTGCGGAAAATTCTTTTTCCTTGAAGATTGGCCAGAGGGGGGGGGGGATGGCTTTTTCCTTTCGGTTTGGTTCCCAGCTTCCCAGAAATGGTTGCCTCGGGGCCTGGCGGACCATTAAATTAACCTTGACTATCGTCCTTGTTCGTTCCGTGGCCATGGACACCTTTCTCGCTTGATTCGCCCTGGCCATCAGCTGTTGGTCCATGCTGTTGAATGTCCAATTACTGTTAACATGCATAAATCACATCTGTCAATTATATTCGGTGCCCTGCCTCTATCTATTACACTACCCACACCACACCCCATGCACACACACACACCATGCATGTGCCACTAATGTGTTTCGCAGGCGGCAGCTGCGACACTTGAGCCTGGGAGGGCAACTAACGTTTAATTAATTAATTCGCTTGTTATTCCCGCTACGTGCGGCACGAACAAGTTTTTGTAAAACATTTATGCCTATTACCTATTAGGGGAGAGCAGGGATAAAACTCATTCTGCCAGATGCCTCAGAGCAAAAAAAAAGAACAAATACAGCTTCGCTGCATAGAATACAAACACTAAACTAAAAAATATAAGGGCTTACAGACATAATTTCTGTATTTATTTCAAGGAAAGTAATCTAAAAGAAAATGTTAAGAGTCAAATATATTACTTACTCACCAACTTGTTAATCTGGATTCCAGAAATTAAAAAACAAAACTCTAAAATGTATTTAAAATTGGTATTATGATATATTTATTATATTTTAATATATTTTTTAGTGAGTTGAACAGTTGAAATCATTACTATTTCACCCACAACTGTGTTTCCATATTTATTCGAAAGCCAGCACGTTTTGTATCTGCTGCTGCTACATACGAGTATTTGGATTCCTTGGCAGCAGCAGCCAACACATGGGACACTTTTTTGCAGCTCACATAAATTCTGCACTCGCACCGAATGGCTGACAAAAATCATAAAAAATGTTTGCCCATTGCAATTCTCGTATTTTCAACCATATTTTTACTCTCGCAGAAAGCAATCTTCCATCTGAATTTTTCCCAGGGTTTTTTTTCGGTCTCTCGATTCGTTTTCAGTTTCGATATTTGCTCTTTCTTTTGATAATACAAGTAACATCGTGCAAGCGAATTTAATTGCATTTTTAAACATGGTCAGCAGTGTGAATTGGATGCAGCAACCATGGAAAATGGCAGTTTTTCCTTTTCTGTAGTGCAGGACTGCAACGGAAGGGTGCTAAGAAATGGGGAAAAACATTTAAAGTTATTTTGTGAAAAGGAATTCAATGCCAGACTATGTTTTTTAACTGACCGACAAGGAGGGGGAACGAACGAGAGTAACTATTTTATATCTTTCCATAAAATGAGGAATTATTCAAATAAAGTAAGGAATAAAAACACTTTTAATCAAATATTTTCACAGAATAAAAAAGTTGCTTTACAAAGAGCTTAATAATAATCTTTTCGTTTTTCCCATGCCACATAGTAATCTGCTTGAAATAAATATATATTTCTTTCATTTGACAATGGAAAATGAACCAGAAAAAGAAATCCATTCAGTAAATGAAAGGTTTCCGCCACTACAGCGAATCCCCAAAAGACCAAATGCATATGTGATGAGCAAGCCAGCTTGACTGCGATTCCATAAATACGAAATTATTGAGCCCGGTATTCGGGTAGCTGCAGTTGTCAATCGAAATCGCATTAAAAATCTTCTCGATTCCGATCGAACTGGCAACTGGCAACTGGCGGCAATTTAAATGGCCAGAAGAGCGCCAGAGCCAGCGCCAGTGCCAGGAAGTAATAAAAAAGTTTCATTAAATGAGTGCTCGCAGTTAATGCCAAGCAGCTTATCTGCCGCGTAATACAATTTCGTGCTCGGCAACGTATCTCTACCCGCAACACAACACAATTTTTCAATGTTTAATAAGCCCTCGATTGGGAGTGTGTGTGTATTTATGTGTGTATCCCGCTGGGAGAAGGCAATTTACATTTACAACAAGAACATTATAAACATTTTAGCGACAATTCCCAGTCATTATTGGCATAAAAATAGCCGGTTTAAGTCTCTGTTAAATGACAAATCGATAAGTGGAGCACACTTGCACCACAATTCAGGCAATCTTTGAGCTTGGGAGCTTCCCCAAATCAAGTCAAGCACTTAGATATAAAAGTGCAGTTCCTCTTTTTTTTGTATTTTTTTTTTTTTTGTTGCAAACAGAGTGGAGCTGACTAAGCCGATGAAGCCATCTGCAAACAGCCAGAGAAAAGGGCAGCTGGAGAAAATGTCAGGCCAAATGTCAGTTGCAAGGCACTGCGAGAAAATTATAATGAAAGATTAAGGAGAGAAACCTACAGGTTCGGATGTTTATAACTACAAAAATATCATTACAGTTGGTTAAGTTTAAGTTTAATTATATTATTTCCTTTAAAAAGTTAGAAAGAACACTATCCTGAACATTTCTTAGGTTATCTTTAAGGGATACTTAATTGTATCTATCTAAAAACATTCCTTAGTTTATTTCGAAATAAATCTATCATTAAACTATTACACAAAATACTTCAATATAATATTAAATTACTTATTTGTTTAGTTCCTTTGATAAATAAGATTTTAACAGCTTCGTTCTTAAAAAGTCTTAATTTTTCCAGCAATATTGATATCAAAAGAAAGCAAACAAAGTGCCAAGTTGTACACTCATTGCCATGTGGCAATAATGTACTACTTTAATCCCTATTTGCCAGAGACTAACTAACAGGCACAGCCCAAGTGTTTAATTAATGAAACACTACAGAGAGGCGGCTGCCACTTAAAAGCTGCGAAAATCCCCACGAGAGAGCGCAAAGCTGAAAGTTTTCGACAGCATTTAGTGGCTGTAGCTCAGGTGGAAAAGGCTTTTAAAACTTTCCCAGCTCTGACCTGACCTTTTGCGGAGAGAGCGAACACAATGTGGCGAGCATTTCATTATGTTGCCACCGGAGGTGGCAGCCAGATGCATAAAATTAAACATTTATGTGGGCCGCAAGTGTGCGTCGCAGTTGGAAGGAATATGGCCGACGGCAACGACGATTGCCAACGTAGGCACCCCACGGCGTATGAGCAATGCCGCAAATCGCAAAAATGTATTATTCAAATAAAGGGGGAGGCGGAGACGCAAGGCAGGGGAGAGAGAGCGAAAGAGAGGTGATGGTGAGGCAAAGACTTTAATTAGTTTTCAGCACTGCGGTCGAACAACAATTCCTGCGGTCCCGCTTTGTCCTGCTTTGTGTCCTTTTCACGTCCTAACCGCAGTTGTTGCGGTTCCCAAGCACGGGCACGCTAATGGCATTTCAATGTCCATCGCCCTGGAGTTGAGTCACGGCGGCATTGATTGAATGATTGCATTGAACTGTTTGAATATGAATACCTTGTCCCATTTCCTGGCCAAGAAATGCGATATATTTGCATTTTATGTGGAAAATTACATTTTGCGGTTGAAAAAAAGAGTTTAAAGCAGTCTACTCGGTGACTTTTTTTTAAGTTTAAGCCTTTAAACTCACTGAACTTCGATGTATACATTAAGATAATTCATAAATTTATTAGAGATCTCAAGGGCAAGATTCTTAACACCTTATTTAAGCCATAACTTAATAACTTAAGCTAAGACCGCCTTTATAATGGGTTTGGCTTGACCCAAGAATTATATTTGAATGCGATCTTAGGCAGATTAGCTTCGAGTCACAGACCAATTCGATTCCATTTGAATGCCTCCGAAAATTGAACTAATTGCCGTCTTGGGTCTGCCAAAAGCCACAGACAATTGTCAGGAATGGGGCTCAAGTCAGCTGTGAAAATGCAGGATAATCAGATCGCCAGGATGCACTCAAACGCACTGGCGACAGACACACACCCACACACCTTACGCCCTGTTGCCTTTGGATGCACTCGACTCGGTTTAGATTTAATTTCACCTTCTACTGCGCCCTGTGATTCACATGATTCACTTTCTTGTTTTTATTTGGACGAGGCAAGGCTTCGAAAAGGGGGGGAAGGATTTTCTGGTAAGCCTGGACTGATGTCATTTGCAGCTTAGAGCTACATGACAGTAGCATTTTGTCATTTTGTCATCCATGGAAATCAGGGGAAGCCCTTACTCGGCTCGATTGTTTCTGCTGAGTCAGTGGAGTGCCTGGCTTTGGCTTAGGGTCCTTGAATTATTTGCAGAAAATTCGACATATAAAAGAGCAAAGCTCGGCCGGCAAAAATAAATGAACATGAGCGTACTATATAGTATATACATAGTATATCGGAGGGGAAAAAATCGCCCGGACTAGTAATTCGTTTCATGTGAAAAATGACAACCGTCGGCCGGCTGGGCTGTGATTTGCTTTAACAAGCGAAGGATTCAGCCGGGGCTGCCATGTCCTTGCCCTCGCCGAATGTCGATATCAGGACTCTGCGGGTGTGGGCTGAATAGTAATGAGTCAGAGTCCCGCACATTCACTGCGAATTGACATCGAGCGTTTCTTGTGTGTGTGTGTGTGTGTGCCTGATGGCAAGCAATTAATGTGCTTTATGTCCTGTCATATTTTCCTTTCAGGCGGCAGGCCAACGAATCCTGCCAGACAGACGTTTCTTTATTCCTTTCCAGTTGAGCTGGCTGTTCATCCCGTTTTTGATTTGGACATTGACATTGCCTGGTTCACTGTACTTCTTGTTTTCTCTTTTTTTTTTTTGAGAGGCAAAAACCGAAACGAAACTTTTCGGCTGAGCGAAAGTTTTCTGTAATATCCTTCTCTCAACTCACTAATCGAATTAAAGTCGCATTTCCATCTCCCTTCGGTTTGCGTGGGTGTGCCAAACTTTTAACTGCACCATAAAACAATTTATTATTCAATATTTGTTGGCCAAAAAGTTTTAATTACAAAGTTTTGCCGCCAGGCCGCAGAAATTTGGTTTGGAGCGAAACCCCAAAAAATTAAAATTCATCTCGGTCCTGGCCGCCGAAAATTAGCTAATTAAAGTGGTGAGCATATCCGAATGACAGGCGATTCTGGTGGGGAACAACAAGTGCGCTTAATCAATCAGTGCAATCAAGCATAAATTGTCTTAAAACAAAGCCCGGGCTAAATATTGTGATGCCATTAAGAGCCAGTGTCAATAGAGAGGGGCAGGATTCGAGGTGCTGGGCCACAGGAAGTGGATCCCAGCGGAAACGGAAGCAGCTGCAAGAAGAGAGGCGGAGAGAGAGATAGAGAGAGAGCGAGCGAGCGAGCGAGTGACAGAGGAGTCTCTGGGCATAACACAAAAGCCAAAGCCAATGCCACTTAAGCCTGTGCAAACACAAATGCCTGACAGCCAGAGTGTTGGTCCTCCACCTATGCGCCGCCGCGTCCTCT
>JAEIIU010054061.1:0-13157 GCA_018874675.1 Drosophila baimaii | reverse complement strand
CTGATTGTGCACGGGTGTGTGGGTGAACTTTCTAATAAGTTGCCGCCATTGCCTGCGACGGCAACAAACAACTGTTCATCAATACTTTTGGGCTTGGTAAACACAGGAGAAAACCCGAAAGGAGCGGGACGAAGGACGCAGAAGGACGGTGAGGTGTGTGTGTGTGTGTGGAAGATGGAAAAATCGCTCTCAAGCGAGTTTGTATTTGAGGATTCGACAAAAAGTAGCAACAAACTTGTAAATTTTGTGTGTCAAAATGTCTACATAAGTGTCTTTCTCACTCCGCCTCTCCTACGCTTTTCTTTCATAGATTTTCATATTTGTATGTTGGCTACCTTTCAGACCCGTGCCCCTTCCCCTGCCCCTGCCCTCTTCCGGGGAACATTTTATATTTCAGTATCAATATTTCCCATTGTGCTTCGCTGTTCTTGTTGTAAGCCTTGTTTGAGATGCTACAAAACTTTTTCCCCCAGAAAACTTTTCCAGCACGCACCCAAAAATGTGAGTGGACAGATAAAGAAAGTGAGGCGAAAAAGAGCTCTCCGAAGCTGAGAAGTAGGGAGAAGACGTTGAGGATAAGAAAGGGACTTTGATGCTAAATTGAGAACTCAGAAGGAGCTGAGGAGGTGTGAATAAAAATTGTGTTCTCGTTGGAGAAACTGTTCCAATTTCTAATGCAGATCTGCTGACTTTAGATTTATTTCGTTTATTTCAATACATTTTACTAAGCTAGTAATGTCAGGTACTGCCCATCAGGAATGTTTACTTACACTTTGTATCTTCATCGACGCCTTGAAATCTGGTCTTGTGTTTTTTTCTGACGGTACAAGAAGTTGGTACTGACTACAAGAGACTTTTTTATACAAGAAACACTAAATTAAATTTTTTAGCAGCAAAGGTTTTAATACTAGGTTCAAGAAATCATCACCAGCCGAGTCGATTTAGCCGTTTTCTTATGTCCATCCGTCTGTCCGTATGAGACAACAGATCTCAAAGACTATAAGATAATAAACTCAGAAAAAAATTGCAGCATAGCAAAAGTCTTGAACCCGCTAAAATGTAATTAAACAAATTGATTAATAATAAGTAATATTGAAACGTTAAATTAATTTAATAAATTCATGTGGAAGTAATTCGGAAATTTACAAAATTAAAATCGGATGAAAAATATTAGAGTTGTTCGATTATTATTAAGGTTAATATATCTCTATTTCCTTCGCACTTGTAATCCGACTCAACCCCAGATGGTTATTGGAGTCTCCAATCATGGTATTGAACTAGGGCGATCCAATACGAAACTGTTTTAAATTATTCATATTTCAGATAGCTTAATAATAACTAATACCGAACAAAGTAACATTTAATCTTTATAAATTAATAAAACTAGATATGTATAGTGGGTCCAACAACAAGAAATTTCGCAATGGAAATCCTAATTGCTTTCTGATAAATAGGACTAACTTTGCCAGCAAAGCTACATAGTGAAATCCCTACTATAATCCATTAAACAATTGAACATTATCTTTCAAACTGAAATATATATTTATTTATCTCATGATAGGTAATCGTTCATTTATGGTACTGTTTATTTGGCTCCCAGCTCTCGGCCTATTGCGCAACCCTTGAGCGCCAGAGATTCAATAAAACCGAACTGTCACCAGCAGACAGACGTAAGGCATGCACTCCCTCTGACATTTCCCTCAAGTCCCTGCCGCTGTGCCAATAATAACATTAAAACATTTTCTACATCAATATTGCAGGACGTTCATCAATACATCATTGTTGGGGGAAGAAGTGTCCCTCATCGAAAACTCCCATATAGCCAGCACTAAGCACTGCGACGGAGGAAGGCACGCCAAGCAGATTGATTTACATGGCTTGCCACGCGCGACTCCGCCAAAGTCCTTTGACTTTGACATGCAGGAATTTGAGCCTGGATCAGGCGAAACTGGGGCGGGTTTTGAGGCCTGCTCAGGCGCATAATGAACCTGCCCCGCCGCCGCTTGGGGCCGGAGGAAGGCCGGCGAAATCTTGCTTGGATTTTAGTTGAATTTGGAAAGTCGCCCATTAAATATCAATTTTCGTTTATCGGCGTATGCGATGGCCCCCACTTAGTTTTATTAGACACACCGTGGCTCTGGAGCCACAAAAATTGCCCAGCAATTTCCTTTATTATCCTTTGGCCCACCTCCTTGTGTGTGTGAGTGTGTGTGCCATCTGCTTACGGCAATGTGTTGCCTAGCCATAGGCACATTACTACAAATTTTTAAGCCATTTCCCTGCCGTGAACGTGGACTACAGGTGCAAAAAGGATCTTTAAAGGGCGGTCGGCCGGGTTGGGTTCATTTTTATGGCTGCCCAAACAATATAATAATCTGTTTTGCTCTCATCCTGCCCCTGCTCCTGGCCCACTTCCTGTCCTAAGAAATCACAATTTTATTGACAACTCAAGTTGTTGCTGATTACATGACTGCGTGTAAAAGTGGGCGTGCATGTGTGTATCTGACAGATGCAGACCTACATACATACAGATACATGCGCACCCTTTTAACTTTATTAAATTTGCCAATTTCTTAGACCTCCCAAAGTCTCGAGCTTAAGGTAAACTGCCCAAGAAGCCGACGTAGCCGACGCTCCGGACCCAGCCTCCGAACCCGGCTTATTCTATTTTGACCAGTGCCCCGGCACAAGACCGAAGGTCCCTCATTCCCCCTGAAATCCCTGGTGAATGCGTGCCTCGTGCTCTGATGTCCAATTTTTTTCAACTTTGATGCCCTAACAGAAAGTTAGGGTACATGTGTTGGACTTATCTCAAGCGGGATTGTCTTAAATACCAATTTAAATATAATAATTCATAAAAATCCACCATTTTTGTCTTAAAACCACATTTTGTGCGCTTAAATATTTCTTCAGTTCGAAGTATAAAAATATTTGTTTTATTGCTCACAAAACTTCATGAAAACTTAACTTTTGTATTAAAATCATTTAAAAAAGGTAATATTTTTATAAAATATTTCTTTTTGAATTAATTATATTTTGTATCAGTCGATGAACTTGTAGAATGTGGTATACTTCCCTGATTTTCGGCCTTCTACTTTTGTTTTTCTTTTATTTTTTATCTTTCTACCTCAGACAACCAACTGAGTGAGTGTATGTGTGGCGGGGAGGAGGAGGGTGTTTTTGGGCTGAACATTATTAAAAAGGTTTCGCCTGCTGTCATATGTACGTATGTACAGCTCAGTCAAACTTCACTTTGTGTTTGATTGATTAACACTTGTCGAATAGTTCGCCCTGCGAATTCTGTCTTGAAGGCTGAGGAAGAGTGTTGGAATTTTTCTTAGGTGATGACAAAGTCATTTTTCTCCAACGGGCCGCAGCAGTGCATTCAATATTGTTGATGTTGTTTCAAAAAATACCTGACAGTCAGTCCGTCAAGAAGTCTCGCAGTTGGCAGGAGAGCTGGTGGCGCTGTAGTCAGCTGCTAATGTGGCAACACTAATCAAGGGCATTGAACTGAGTCCTGTCCTCCTACCGGAGTCCTCTTTCAGTTTTGTCACTGTCGCTACTTGTCTTCCTGTTTTGCCTTGCTCAATTTTTTGTTTCCATATGGTATTTTGATGGTTGCCTTGTGATTTATGTTAGTGTAATTGGGGGCAAGGGCTTAAAGTTCTTTTCTACAAAAGGTAAAGGCTTCTTAGGAATGTTAAAGAAAGTGCTTGTAAGGTTGGTTCTCATTTTACTTAAAAAGTTCGCAATATGCAACATTACCCACAGTCTCTATAGGTAACGTAATCAAGGATCAACTCAGATCGACCCACTTTCATTCTCTCTCGGTTAAAATGCGAGAACAGACTTCGGTCTCTTAAAACCGCTTGCTTTGCGGAAATATTTGCGCCTTATCGTTCTCACCCATCTCAAAAGAGAAACTTACGCAGTTAAGCACTCTCTGAGAGCTTCGCATATTGTCTCTCCGAATACAGTTTAAGCATAATCACAACAGAAGCAAAACAACCGACACGACTGCAAGGGAGTGACTCTTGAGTTTCTTGTCGTCCTCTCTGCGAGAGAAGTCGAATGATTGAGATCGTTTAGCAAGCTCTGATGAAAGCACTAACTGACTCTCTAGGATCGATGCGATTTCCCATATTAATTCTTCGGGAAAAGATTTTAAAAAAATGCTCATAATTGTTTTTAATTAGTATTTTATGTGTTACAACAAATGTCTTCTGTTTCCTGTTTGCTCCAAGTTCTTTCTCCCTATCTTCTCCACCTGTGTATACTTTCCCGGTCGCCCTGCCAATAGCTTTCTCCATTTTCAACCTTTTCTCGGAGAACCGTCCGATTTGGCTCTTTTGTTCATATTTATTTGCGCGTGCTTAGCAGCTATGCAACGTGTTTTGGCTTAATAAAGTCAAAATAACCAAGGCTAAGTGGATAGAAGAAGCCAACATAAATACCCACGCACACACTCGCACGCGTTGTCCCCTGCCCCTGCGGTGCGGTACACAGTTATAAATTTTAGCAATGTTGTTGATGTGATTTAGTTGCACACCTCGCATCCTCGCATCCACATAGCCACAGAGCCACCTACCAAACACACAGCCAGCGCGGCCCGGCCCCGCCCCATTACCCGCTGCCCATCGCCTGTAAGATGGCAACAAATATTACAACAGTCGCAGTCTCTCCATCTGTCTGCGAGAGAGTGTGTGTTCGGGTGAGTGCTGGTGTGTGTAAATGACTTTATCTGTGTCTGTGCCTGTGTCTGGGCCCGAACAGCGGGCGCTGCTGGGCGGCGGGAGGCGCTCTATGCGTGCAACATGTGCGCTGAATGTTGACGTTAATATTAAGAAAAATAAATAACCAAGCTGTTTGTTATCTAAGTTTATATAAACCGAACACACAGCGGGCGAGGGCGAGGGCGGCGGCGGCGGCGGCGGCGAAGTGGGCGAGTGTGCTTTTGTTTTATTTATAGCAACTACAAGAATTGCGTTTGGGGTCTCCTCTTAAATTACAACAAAAACCATCGCAAACTGGCGCAAGGCGCTTATAAATTTTTGTGGCACGAAGGGCAGCACCCCCCAACCACGGTTACCACTTCATCCTCAGTCCCCTTGCGGTTGTCCAGGTGAAAAATATCCTTTGCCGCCCACTCCACCTCCTCAGCCACATCGCCGAAAACAAATGTGATGAAGGAAACTATAATATGAAATGCTGTGGCTGCGTAGACCAAATGAAATGAAAACGGCAATAAATTCAAATGAATGTTAAAATGCCCGAGATGGATAAAGTCCGGCAGTAATGAAAAGGCCTATAAATCGAATTCGGCCCGTGGACGGAGTAGAAAGAAAGCATACCAATTAAGCGCGGAATGTTTGAATTTAAGATGCTCAGGACTGAGCCAAAGGAATACAAATAAATTGGAAAAATATAACAATTTTTTTTATTTATATATCCTAATTTATTGATAATATCCTTCCAAGGGGTTGAAAAGTTATACTAGTTACATAATGTGAACCATTCACAATAACTTTAAACATTTTAAATATTTGGTTTCAACATTTTTGATAATTCGATTTCTCTCACAGAGAGAATGACATGAAACTTAAAAGAGTCTGTTCCTCGCAGTTCTGTCGGTTGGTTTGCTTCAGTTGTGTTCACGCTTAACTGTATACGGAGAGACAAAATGAAAAGTTCTCTCAGAATGCTAAGCTGCTCTCTTGTTCGTTACTTAGTGTTGTTGTTTCCGCTGGCCTAGCGTGCAAAGAGACGGAGAGAGCAATACACAAATTCATACACGTGCAAAAAAATATTTCCGCAAAGCAAGCGGCATTAAGAGAGCGAAGGTTGATGTCGCACATTAAATGAGTGAGAATGCAAGATCTAAGACGTTTCTATGAGTCCGAATTTAATCGAGTTAATTGGAACTTTATTTTAAACTCGAACTTTAAGTGAAACTCTCGTTTCCTTCGGGCTCTGATATTAAATATTTAATAGACAAGTAAGAAGTTACCCGCACATAGCAGCACATTATGGATTCTGGGAATTCGATAGAGATCGGTTTCTCTAATGTGGCTCAATGTCGTTCGCACATGTGTGCATCCTCCATCAAGGCGGAGGCTTGGGATAGTACGTTGACGGAACTTGGGCAGAATCCTTTCACCATCGTCTCAATTTCTAATTGGATTGCCCGTACCTGATTCCCGGCGCTTCTCCCCTGCCCAGCGGCGCAGTCCCTTCATTAATCTTGCTCACTTCGCCCTGGAGGCGCTAACTATTTGCGCACTCACGCATCCATCCGAGAAGCTATCAGCCCAGCACAGGCAGGAGCTAATTTTTCATCATCATCAGACGCCGAGGACGCTGCAGGCCTGGCGATGGCTGATGTGATGCCTGATGCTGGATGCTGGATGGTGCATGCTGGATGCAGCTCGGTGGCTCGATACTTTCATTGCCATGTGCAATTCATCAATATCATTTTATCAATTTTCACCGCTGTCCAACAGCAGCAGAGACCCAAGGACAACGTGCCCATCAACTCAACTGTATATCACATTGCAATTTGTTGTCTATTTGCTGAAGGATATGCAGATTTGAGACCCAGCCTGCCGCCCCTCGAAAAAAGAGGAGCCACCGCCTCCTGTCGTTCCTCATATGCGTTGACTTTTTTCCCTCACTGTGCCCCATGTGTGTGTGCGGGGGCGTGTGGGCGTGGCGTGGCTATTTGCTCTTTCAGCATTCAGCGTTTTGCAACTGTAATTCAATTTTAACAATTTTTCAACTTCGTTCGTTATTGACGTGACGCATCGTCGGACGACGATTTGTTGTTCCTGCAGGGAGTCCCTCCCCTCCTCCTCTCTCCCCCCTGGGTCATTTGTTGTTTGCACCGCCTTTTTGCAGTGTTCGTGACCTGCCAGGTATATATATAGCCTGGGTATACCGCTTTCCATAATCAAATATTGAATTGCAAAATATTGAATTTCGTGTGACAGATTCGCTTAATTACTGCTCGCCAAAACGGATTTCGTGGCTAATTTGATTGGATATTATTTAGAGCGGAGTGATATATGCACGTATCACATATGTTTGATGGATGGAAGCTGCATTAAACACGAATTCAACAGCCGAAAAAGCGACTGATCTATAAGTAATTTACGCGGCATAACCCCTGTCCCGCGTTACCTCTCCCTCCGAATTTCTAGGCCATCTCACGGCTCATTTCCCGTTTTGTTCAGCCAACGAATTTCACGCTTCGCTCTTTCTACCCGGCTACCTATAAAAAAGATAGAGTAAATAGATACGGCTGTGGACAAATGACAGCCACAACTTTGTTACATCCCAAGTACTGACCATTTTTGCTTGTTGTGATAGCCATGCTAAAAGTATAAAAGTATCTGCCAGATGCAGCCACCATATGGTGTGCATAGGCATGTGTGTCCCTGTTTTTCCGTCTCCGTTTGCATCTGGGGTCAATAGCAGTTCAATTGCTCTGCCCGCCCGACTTGCCGCTTATTAGAATAATTAGTTGCAAGGCCCATGCTCCGCTCCTGCTCCACATCTCAGCCGTTCCACCCGCTTGCCCTCAATGCCAATCATCCGGCGTTGCTCTGGTGTAAACACAAAACGATCTATTAATAGACCCGACGCACTTCCACTTCCAGCGCGGAACATGCCAGTGGACTGCGCCAGTGCGTGCCATTGTTCCAGTCAGTGGCGTATGCCACAGGGGGTTGGGGTGAAAAATAATTCAACAAGTAAGAGCATTGTAAAACCATATTAAAACCACATTTAGAATCTGATAAAAACAAATCTTTTGTTTTAAATATATTGTATTATTATTATATTATAATTAATATACCTATGACCGTTTTTGGTAGCTTCAATCAACATAAATCGAATCTTTAATATTATGTCTTGTTATGGTTTGTGGTTGTATTGGTTCGGACCACTGATCTAGAGTCAAGTTGTTGTCCTTAATAATTTCACTGTAAATTAAATTACTAATGGTAGTCATGATTATAGTAACAGTATTTGTATATTTCCTTCTCCATAAAACTACACGAACATTTACTGTAATTTCAAACAATTATTCTTTAAAACAGCACTTGAGATTAAAACCCCTTCGGCTATAAGTTTTAAGTACGCCAGTGATTCGTGCAGTTCTTTTCTCTATCACTTGTGAAATATTTCCCACTAACTTACCAGCCAATATACATATTGGCAACAACTGATAAGAATGGCGAAAGGACTGGCCATAGGCCATATAGCAAAGTAAAACCAATTGCAGAGCAAAGCAACCCAGAGAGAGGGGTAAGGAAAAGGGAAATTCCAACAGGGGCAGAGAGTTGTCAAAGTGAAGAGGGGAAATTTCCCCGAACCCGTTAACCTGAAGAAGTCTGCTTCTCCCGAGAGTGACGAGTATCTGTGTCCAAGTCCCGCTCCAGCGAAGGTTATGCACCCAATTGGTTACCGAGATCAGCTAGTAAAACAAGCCCACTATGTAACTTCCCCTTGAGGGAAATTTGTAGTGCTTGACACCTCCCCTCCCGCAGCCAATTCGCCGCAACAGAATCCGTTCGGCGTTGCGGCGAATTCAGTGTCATGGCTACAACACATGCGCATTATCCAGGCCTTTGAAGAGCGGCTTCCGCGGAAGAGAGCGGGCCGACAACAAACAAAAATGAAGGGGAGCCGAAAAGGGAATAACAAACTTTTATTTTTTGACGATTTTCTTTGATTTCTTTTTTTGGTTTTTTTTTCATTTTATTTTTTGTTGTTTTTTTTTTTGCAAAATCAGCAAAAACATGAAACGACATAAGTATGTCAAAATGCATGAAGAGATAGCACAACGCCGAGGCACGTACTTATATAAGGGCCTAGGAGTACTTTTCGCACACACACACACACATACGCGAGTTCCATATATTCCATATCTGTGGGAGCGAGTGTGGCACACACACACACACTCAGAGCCTTACACTGGCCGTAAGGACGAAGGGCAAAGTGAAATGCGAATGTTTGGCTGAGGCTTTGGTTGCCGCCCAGATGATTTGGGGCTGCGGGATCTCGGTGGCCTGGTAGCTAAGGCAACGTCAATCACGGGCCGAGAGAAGCAACAGCAACGGCAACAAAAATCGGGAATGCTGCGATGTGTGTTATGGCCAGGAGCAAAGGCAGGAGCAAAACAAAACACACACTGAGACTGGTGACTGGAGACTGGGGGCTGGGGACTGGGGACTGAGACTGAGACGGCGACAGAACGGGGAGCACTCGGAGGAGCTGGCGTGCGAGCGAGAGCGAGAGCGCGCAGGCGGGACAAATAAAATAAAAATACGGAAATGTTGGGCTAGGGTGGGACCCAGGACACGGGACACACAGACACACATGCTCGGATATATATTTTATTCGGGCAAAAATCCATATAATTCAATGGATTGGCTCCCACAGAGGGAAAGCGAGAGAAACACAAAATGAACGCAACAAAAAGCAAACGGCAGATTATGCGACAACGAGGGATGGGCAGGACCCCGGCCAGGACAGCGACGACGGCGGCGCGTCGTGTGGCCAGTCAGACATATTAATGACAAAATGATTATGATGACACTAACTGAGGTCTGTCAATCCAGATAGAGCTCTAAGACGGCCGAGAGGAGCAGGAGCCGGAGTTGGGGGAGCGCTATATGTAAAACCAGATTGACAAACAAACCAAATACTTTAAATGATGCTTAAAGTTGACACAGCTGTCGAACAGAAGGACGAATCTGTTCAAGTGAGATTAATGGCAAAGAAATTATAGCGGGCAGATACTTGACTTGATTCTGCCCATGATAAAGTAGGGTAGATGCTGCGTACAAGATTAGGTATTCCTAAACATATGCCTAACAAGTACAGGTCCTTGTTTTAATTACGTTAAATTAACTGGAAATGTATGACAGGCACTTAAGTAAAATTTGTCAACTAAAAGCAGTTGACTAAAAATGCGTAGAAGAAATTGTGGCATTAAAATATACGAAAAAAACATCCGCAAATATATTATCATAGGTCTTAAATGGAGTAGGACCACTTCGAAGATTTTAAATCAATCTTTCTTCGGAAATATTCTCAAAGATTTATTGTTGTCTGTCTGGTAAAACGTGGGTACTAAATATCAGAAAAAAATTAATAAGTGACCAGCATAGTAGTACAGTAATGCAGTACGAAAGCTTACAGAACAACCACGGAATTTATTGAAGACTTAAAGAAAAAAATATAATAATTTAAAAGTATGCATTGAGAACCAATATACTACGATTTTGCTGGGCCAATTTCAATGCATTCATATGAATTGTACTATTATTATAAAAAACATAATAATAATATTTATAGCTAATTCGACTTATACTATTACTGTGTTTATGAAAGGCTATATTCATACATTTAATACATGAATTCAATACATGAATTTGGTAAAAGAAAAGTCTGTTCATAATGTATCGGGGAATACACGAAAATTGATTATGAACTCGGCCTCAATACATGAATTGATGGGGTTACGTATTCAAGAATACATAAATTTCATAGCGTAGTAACAGTTAATGTGTACTGTCTTCTTTATATGTATTTACCATGTTGTAGCCAACCTTTGAACACCTTTTCAACTGATTCGAATTATAACGAATAATAATATTAATATTTAATAATATAAAAAGGTAGTATGTAGTGTGAATAACATCACAATTAAAGACAAAAATTTGAATCTTAAATAATGGCTCGTGGGTTGAAGTTCAGGCTGTGCCTATCAAAAATGTAATTATTGTTTTTCTTCACTGTAAAGAAGTGATGGTCAGGCAATACATCTTAAAATTGTATTTGTTTGAGTGAGGAACACAAAAAAGTGACTAGATATGAGAAAGAAAAGAACTTTGACTACGACATGTTAAAATCGCTAATTTGGGACAATGTGAGACATCAAAACAACTGAATAAAAATGGGAAAAAATATCAAAACTATTTTGTAAAATGGCATAAAGAAGAATATAGCTGAAAATAAAGCTTTTAAAATCAAAGTAAGTTACGACTAGCTCTATAAATTATAATTTGACCACCGTTATGTGTTGTTTACATTCTGTGCACACTGTGCGTTTGCCGGCAATGGCCTTGCAGAGAACTTAGCAGTCTCTCAAGTCAAGGCTTTGCGCACCACTGCTTTGGAAGGACAAAAACCTTTAGGTAAAATCTCGAGGTCAGATATTTAACAATTTTCCTTCCACCTTAAGCTATTAAGGGGGAAAATCAATGTTGTGGCGTGGCCTAGGTTGTCACCTGCTCGAAAAACACTTTCCATTTTTGGTATGGATCTTAAACGCTCGCCGGCATGGCTGCTTTTAGCACAGAATGTGCCGAAGGCTTGCCTAAAAAGAAAACAGGAAAGGCGAAAGAAGAAAGGCCCGTAGCCAAGTGCCAGGAACAGCAAAAGAAAACCCGCGCTAACCACGTCGCCTCACAGAACTACCTCCCCCCACAATTACCGCCCCCGCCCCCTCTGGGTGGCCCCACCCCACCGACAATGGCAAGACCAAGACCAAGCGCCCCGTTAATTAGATTTTGCGGTTTTTGTGTTGTGCAAACTTCAAAAGCAACAGCAACACACACACACACACACAGATGATGAGGACGGCGTCCCCTACCGCCGGGCCCCCCGCCCCACTTAGTCGGTGGCTGCCAAACGCCAAAATGTATGCTTTAACAATTTTTGATACAACATAAAATTGGAATTGAAACGACGATGGGTGGCGGTGGCGTTGGGGGTGTGGCAAGGGGTATTTGGTTGCTGCGGGTCGCAAAACAAAATCGATAAATAAAACTTTTTACAATGCGGCAACACTTTCACGCACTTTGGCCCTCCCCACCCCATCCCTACCTAACCCACATCCCCGTCCCTCTCTCGCTCCCGCTTGCGGTGGCATTGAAAAACCGCCTGGAAGTATGCAGCTACAACAAGTTTTTTACGCAATTAGTGTACAATTTCTTAATTTATACCCTGTCGCCAATTTATCAACACAGGACCAGGCCGAGGGGCGGCCAGCGGAAACCTCCTCTGTGGGACCAAAGTGAAATATTATTATGAGTACGTGTTTGGGTGGTCGCCGGGTCCGCTCCTGCGAGTGAGCTGGTGACGACGCCCTCAAGTTTCTGCTGTTTCCGTGTCCCCGGAAGGGCTGAAAGGGTTGCTTGACGGGCTCTATTCCGCCTAACCCCTTGACACCGACCACCCAGCGCCCACCGCCCATCGCCCACCGCCCATCGCCCACCGCCCTCTGCCGGCTTAACATATGCTACTTTGACATAGTTCTTTGGGTCGAGGAGCGAGGCGAGCGTTGGTAGTGAAATATGAAATACTATTTATAACTTGATCAGCCCTAGATGGGTCAGATGCAAAGCAGGGGATGACAGCGACTCGGGCACAGTATCTATCACGCTCGCCTCGCCAGCCAGTGCTCCGGGGGACGTGGGTCGGGCGGTCGGGCGGGCAGGGGTGGATTGGATTGGCATTGGGATTGGGATTGGGACTGGGATTGGGACTGGGATTGATATTGGCCTAGGGTTCGCTGTGCGGCTGTTAATTAAGTTATGATGGCAAGCCACAAACATTGCGATGGCTTCTGGTGCTGCGACAGATATATGCTACATAGGCCCCAGTCAGTTTATGAAATTTTCATTAATTTTCGACCGCAGAGAGATTCTGCTGATGCCGCCTGATGGCTGGCTGCCCTCTGACCCCGCCTTTGCCGCCTCGGGTTGACAGCGGAACGAAAACTTGACGACGCAGCAGCAGCAGCAGCAGCAGCAGCACTAGAAGCCGAAACAGCAGCAGTCGTAATGAAATTTCGAGACATGTATGTCTGACATTCGGTTCAGGCCAACTTTTGACAGGCGGCCCTGGGAAAGTATCCTGCGAATGATGACAAATGCGGTCCGAAGCACAAAGGCTCTCCTAATTATATGATAATCAGAATCTATCAGCATCGCCTCTTCTTTTTAATTAGGCCGTTCGAAGGGTGCCTAATCATCATAACAATGGTCCTTGGGTTCCAGCACACGCCTGAGGGGAAGGAGGAGTGGGATGTGGAGCCCCGGGATCAGGAGCCAAGGCTGCCCCGTCATGGCCTTCTTCTTCATCCG
>JAEIIU010054031.1:0-72109 GCA_018874675.1 Drosophila baimaii | reverse complement strand
TTTAATACTCAAAAGTATAAAATTCATGTCAATATTGTATGGATTCTATGTCAATTTTTTTTTGGGTGCACACAAAATCCCTCCGACAAAATATGATGGGATCAAACGGGGGGACACACGCCCGCTCCTAATGCTGCACAGCATTTCAGTGGCCTGGAAGGGAATGGAAATGGCTTTGATGTGTTCCCAAGCAGACCTAAGTTTGCACTCGCATCGGTACAAATTAGCCTTACCGAAAATGCTTTGAGAGGCGGCTCAAACATATTGCCATTTCCCACGCGATCGAGTCGTTCACGGTTGCCCAATAACCAGGCAGTTCCACCCCCCTTTTAAGGGGTATGCCTGTGGTATATGGGGCTCTTAATAAACTTGGCCGATAACTTAACTACAACTTAAAGAAACGCACGGAATATTCTCTCAATTAATATGTTCTTATGGGGAATTCCTTGAAAAACAAGGCAACACAGGGTACAACTATATTAATATCCCGCCATAGATTCCCCAACTTGTTGATGAACACAAGTATTTCTGTTATTATGGCGTGTTCTGCCTCTGTACGAGTGAAAGTTGGCACCACGCGCCATCAGGACACGAAGAAGGCGAAAACGAGCAAGGGAAAGTGAAAGAGACACCATGGAGCCCAAGCAAAAAGGACGAGTGGCAGGAGACAGCGGCACGCCTTGGCTGTGAGCCAACACAAAAAAAGACAAATGCGCAACAGTTTAAAAAGGAGGCGTCAACCAGCAGGACACGACATGTCGGAGCAGAAAGGACAACAGAATAGCTGCTGATAAAAACAACTCACCCAAGGAGGCAAAGGACGACGACGACGACGACGACGACGACGACGAGGAGGAGCAGCAGACAAACTGTTGCTTCCCCTTTTGGCTTAGCATATTTAATCGTGCGGAAGCAATCGATTGCCGTTAAATGGGGGGCAATTTGCCCCTAATGACGTCATTACATGCAACAAGCAAGCAAGCCATCGGGCCATCCTGAGGCCAAGAAGAAAGAAAAGGCTAACGGCCGCGCCAGCAGCAGCAGCAGCAGCCACCGTTCATAAATCAATTCTCTAAACTTGGCCCAAACCGCACGCGACCTTTTCTCAGTCAGGCGAGACCGCACACACAGTGCAAAATAGCCATTAATTAATATAGAAAAGTATATATAAAAGTGTGGGAAACTTTAATTGAACTCTGTAACCCTTGGGCTATAAATTAATTTAAAAATGTCTCGAGAAATGTAAGTATATTTGATCTGATAAATGTAAATACTGAAAATTGCTAGCAATTTCTTTCTGTGCATCGGTGGTCGCAGCAAAAAACTTGAGTACGCAAAGCGTATTTATCACTTGGCCAGCTTAATGGCTCTTGGCCCAAACAAAAGCGTATTACAAGGCGTTTAGCATGTTGTTTTTTGCACTGCCCTCTCTCTCTCTCTCCTTTAACATTTGATCCCTCTTCTTTTGTGGTCTGTACATGCGTGTATGTGTGCTGATGGCCAGGCCAAAACAATAAAAGGGAAAAGCGTTAAAAGAAACGTTGGCCAAAGGTGAAGTTAGTGGACTCAGTGTCCTGGGGCTTAAGTAAGTCCTGATGAACTACGGCGAAAATGAAGTCATGAGAGAGAATGAATAAGAGAACGAGAGCGAGTTGATGAGACTTGATTAACAATCAGAAGAAAAGGGCCTTGGGTTGCCAGAAAACATTATGATTTTATAGCAGAGGTCCGCACCATTACAGTCATTACAGTCGGAATAGGGCCGTGCGGACCACTGTTGTATAGTCTCATTTTTCTCTAAGAATTCATTTTTTTTATTTGGGTAATAAAATAGCATACATTTTACTGAATAATAAAGTTTGGGCTTTTAATATTATAGATATATACCTTTTTATTTAAGTTTTTAACTTGAATATAGCTAAGAGCCAAAATAAAAGCTATAAACTTCCATAAATTATTTTTGCGCTATAACTAATACAAGTTAATTAACAAAACGGGAGCTAACATAGCTAAAAATCTAATGAGACAAAAAAAAAAAAACTTCGCATGACGTTAATCATTTATTAAAGATTCTTTACAATTTTCTCAATTAGTCCCCTTTTCTGCGAAGCCAAACGTCGTCGTCGTCGTCGTCGTTCACCTTTTCGGCCCAAATTGACTTTTGTTTAACATTTTCCCCTTATTACCTGCCCCACCCACTTTCTTTATTTACCAACCAACCCGCCTGAGTATTTCTTGGCCAAATGTATGCAAATAGAAATGTCGCACATATTTCATAATTTTCATATTCTTCGCAGCGAAAAGCAATTTGCATTTGCGTTATTTGTTGTTGTTCTTGCTGTTTTTCGGAGCAAATTGGTTGCCATTTCTGTTTATCATACATGGAAAATTCACAGAGAGGGCTCTCGCCCTCCCTGGCGTGTGTTAGTGTGTGAAATGGGGAATTATGGCCCAAATTAGCTTATTTGACATTTCAGAGTGCAAATATTTGGTAAAGTTCGAACGCGTCGGGCGGGCGAGAGGGTGGCTTTGGTGCTGGTGCTGGAAAATTGTTGGAAAAGTCGCTACGCATTTCATGCCCGACTGCAGTCTATCGGAATTGAAGGAGCTTTAAGATTGTGCGGCTCGCCCTGAGTGGGTATTTCATTTATCTGCAGCTGTCAGTTAATTTCCGTTCAAGTAGCCATTAAAACAATCATGACGCCGCTTAGGCAACGCACACACACACACACACACTGAAACGAGGGACGCCGCCATTTTTATGGGATGCCATTAACAGCTTGTTGTCGCAGCAGCCATTTGATAATGGTAAAATGCTAAAAATGGCAGAAATCCAAGGGAAATAACTCAATTACACGACCAGCCAGCAGTTCCAGAGCAAGAGCCTTAACTCCAGCTCCAGCTCCTCCCCCTTCCAAATTAATTACAAGCGCTACTCGGGCTTCTCCAGGGCTTCCACCCTCCTCCCACCCTCCACCCCTCTGATTATTAATATTGAATCCAATTAATCTTCTCCATTTGACTGCGACTCCAAGACTTTGGTGGGCCAGCCAAGTCAAGCTCACAATATGTGGCGCGTGTCAAGTTATCATAAATGATTTCGACTTGTGGAAAGTTTGTCAAGAACTTTCTCAACTCGCATCCATGTTTTGGCCCCTGTCTGCCGAAGTCAATTTGTTGGCAAGGACTCCAACTGAATTGCCGCAAATTTTCAACACTACTCCGGGGGGGCGGGCCGAGGCTGCCAGCCAGGATTCAGGAGCAGGAGTTCCTAATCCCTGTCAGCCAGTGTCTGCTTAGGTGCTGCTGCCTCCTTGCCTTGGCTAATTACAAAACTGTCTGGCTTTAAGCCGCCTAATTCGGTTTCATTTTATGGAAATCGAATCTAATTTTGGGGACACTTGCTTGGTTTATTTTGAGAGGTTTTTTTACGCTCTTTTTTAAGAGAGTTTGTTTGGTTATAATTTAATTTTATTACGAATTTTTAATTAATTTTAATTTATTTTATTAAACACTGTTAGCTGACTTTTAAATGTTTCTGAGGCACATATAATATTTTCCTTAGGAATTTCAAGTGTTCTTAAGTCACATGTTCAAACAAGGATTCTGAAGATCCATTTCTTAGATTTTTGTTGTACTTGTTGAGTATAATTTATAAAAGATCATATATTTTAGGAAATCTTTTCATTTAATAAGTTAAATAGATAATTCTTTGACCGTTTGGTTTTGTGATTTCTTTATTTATTATTTTTCGATTACTTTGGGCAATAAATGTACTTTTTTGGCATTAAGTTTTATTTTTTTTTAGCTTAATTCAAGCATTGTTTAATAATTTGTATTTTTATATATAATTTATAATCCATACAAAAGGGATTAACCTTTATCTCAAGTAATTTTTAAGGATATTTAAAAAAAAAACATTTAATTTGGAGTTATATATTTTTTAAAATATTTTTCGAGACACTTTTAAATATTTTTCTAATTCTTTGGTAATTATTTTTCTATTAAACTCTTCACCCTTTTACATTTCTCTCGTTAAAAACTCGATTCAAAATTACTTTCGAACGTTGCGTTTTGAAATTGGCTCGCGTTTATGGCTTTTGTGCGGCTGGCAGGGATACGCTCGCATCGGCACTAGGATAAGGACTAAAGGCGACCCTCGGCAGTCCCAGCCGAGGACTCTGCAAAAGGAAGTGGCGCAGGCTCGGAAGGCGAAGCGGAAACATGGAAACCCACCACAGTGGTGGCTTCCTTGGGCGCCAAAAACAGCTGCGGAGCCGGCAGCCGTTGTTGTTTACATTTTCCCCGCTCAGAGAGAGCGGCAAGAGAGCCGAGGAAAGCTTTGGGGGAGAGCAGGAAAAGCGCCGAGAGGCGGCAAACTGTTAACAGAAAGCTCTGGCTGACCTACAGCAGCTTTCCGCGACTCAACCGAAATTCAAATCCGCACTGTTAGCCAGAAAACGGCATAAATTAATTGCCCTCATGTGAAGCAGAATTCAATTAAAACTTTCTATTGACAAATTAGCATGCGGAATGCTGAGACAACATCTTGAGAGAGGGGCAGGAGAGTCGGGGCAATCAGTGCGGATTAGGGGGTCCTTGAGGCTGGGTGCAAGGTGCGAGGCCCTTGAGGCACACACTACCTGTTGGCTGGCTTATAAATCCAGGTCCCTGCGGTCGCACGGCCAAGCAATTTAGCCTCTGGCCCCAAAAGGCACCCCCAACGCTGCCTGCCTGGCAGGAACACCCCCGGCACCGAGGCATCAATCATTCTGGAAGGCAACCGTTTCATTTGGTGGGCGAGTCAATCTTGTGAGCGCCACCTTAACCAATTACCTAACCGCAGATGAAAACGGTGGCAAAAAGGATGCGGGGCGCTCCACCTTTGTTTGCGCCGCAGATAAGACTTGCCACAAACATTCCGGCCCTAAGTTATGCAGAGCGACGCACTCGAGCCTAACCCAACTGGAAATGGATCCGGGTTCGGGCCGGGGTCTGCCCGGAGGAGAGCTTGGTGCCGAGTTCATAAAATATTTATTTATGCGGATGCTGTGGCTCGATCTGGGGGCCAAGCACCCAGGACCCAGGACCCAGCACCGAGGACTGATTGAAATGGCGAACGAGTTCATTTGTATGTCAGGACGTCGTCTGTCTTCTCATTTGTTAAACGTTTTGTGCGGCTGACGACGTCGAATGCATATACATATAGTATATGTTTATATATCCCCCAGTATCGCCTTGGATTTGCGCAATAATCAATCATAATGAATGGTTCCGGGCAGGTGTGGGGGTAGGCAGGTGGAATAGATTGAAAGGGTCCTGCTCCCCACATATGAAAGGGCAATTGCTGGTCCTTAAAGTTTACCCAGGATCGAAGGAAGTGGAAAGTTTTCCCTTTCCTTAAAGTTTCTGAACTTGAACCCGACTCAGATTCTGACACACAATATATATATATATATATATTTATTGCGGCTACCTTTGTCTTCCAGCCATTAGAACGGGCCGAGGAGTCAAAACTTTTGCTTGAACTCATAAATGCATTGAACTTGACTTCAATCCCCAGCGACCCCAAGGTTTGTGGCTTCAAACTGTTGAAAGGGTTTGTTGGGAAATTTATAAAGAATATATATATATGTATAGTTTTAGCGGCACTTTAAAACAGGGATCGATTTAATTTTGTTAACTTGGTTGGAAATGGGAATAAAAACACTGGATATTAAATTAACTATATACTTATCTATTTGTCCTTTTTATTTACCAAATGAAGTCTGCTAGGATATATAGTAAGCTGGTAAATGATTCGAGTTAATTACCTGCAAGAAACAAACAAGATCCATTACAATCCAAGAAAATAATAAAGCAAAAAATGTTTTTAGATGTATTTATATTTCATTTCCACATCAGAAATTTAGACTACAGATCTGGGATTCCCGCCTGGCAATCATGAGCTGAGTAAGTCCGGGGATCCTTTCTTATCAAGGCTCGCAGCGTCGGCATATGAACATGCCGAACACTACGCCGAAGCCAAAGCATATTAGATAAGTCATTGTGCTCACTGTGAATAGGAATGTGTACTGAAGATATCAAATAAATAAATAATAAACATAAGAAACTTACACGCGTATTCTTGGCAACAAGAAAACCAACAATTCCTCCCACTACGAATGTTATAAACCGCTGCATATTTTTACTTGGGGAAAACCAGATCTCAGTGATTTCAAACGGAAAACTTTTGGAATTTTGTTTTTATTACGTAATGTCGAGTTGAAGGCTAGCTAGGCAATGAATAAGAGAATAAAGTCTAGGCACAAGGGAAGTAAGGTAAAGGCCAGGCCTACTGACTTTGGAATAAAAAAAAAAACAAAACGCTATTTAACGTGTTCTGATCGATTTTATCAGCATTAAAAGTAACCACGAAGAACAGTGTATATTCTCTTACAATTAAATAGTAATGTAGCTTAAAGTATGCTAGAATTTCCGTATCGGAAATTATACGAAATTCACCGAGCATCATATTATAATGTACATATATAATATGTACATCTTTCCATGACCGCAGACTAAAGATATGATTGCGGATGACAGAAAATATAGAGGAATTCTTTATCGATATTTTATTTGTCATTTAAATTGGTGGTAAGCAGAAAATTACAAAAATATTCGATACCGATAAGGAACGAGTAAATGCTGTTGCATTCTTTCCTTTTGCAACCACTTCTATAGATTCCTTTTCCTTATGTACAGGGAAAATCTAGCAACCAGCCGATGATGTGAAATTGGAAGACCCGACTATGGTAAAACTGGCCTAAGTCAATATTCATGGTACTTTTGTATTAACTTAATTGTCCAAAGGACTTTCACTCTAATCCTATTTATATGGTATACCAGATAATATTATCCATCTTTCAGGAATTTCCCCAATAATAGTTATGAGTCAATAAATTAAACTCTTTTTAGGCATATACGCCAAAATTTATTTATCCATTCTTCTCCATAGCTGTTCTATATAAAGTCAGCACTTCCGGCAAGTCATCATTCTAAAAATTTATTTATCCATTCTTCTTCATGAATGTTCAATATCAAATCAGCACTTCCGGCAAGTCATCATGCCAATGATCAGGCCCAGGGCAAAGGAAATAATGTGCGTCATGTTGCTTCTTGAATCTTGAAGCTGGCAGAATGGAAATATTTTCGAATTAGACTGGTTGGACTTTGGATTTGTTTTGTAATTTAATGCCTTAACATGTGGCAGCTGCAGCCAAGCCAACTAGAATTCTAGAACTATTTTATGAGGAATATATTTACTATTTGTAGCAAAAGTAAACGATCATATAAATTTGATTTGTTAATTTATTATAAAATTTTTTATTTCAACATTTTGCTGAATAAATTTAGATTAGGCTGGTCAGGTCAGCATCTGCAGGACATCATGCCAATTATCACGCCCAGGGCGAAGCTCACTACATGACTCATTTTGCCGGTTAGATTTGGATTCCAACTATAAATTTTGCTTTTCCAGGTGTAGTTTTCTATAAAATATCTTTTAGAATGAATGTTGACGTGTCTTTTAGTCATACCAGAAATGTCTCCTCTAAGTGTTCTTGGCCAGTAAGTATCCCACAAAACAGCCAGCGATAAAGGTAACTGCAAACTCCACATCCATTTCGGGGGAGGTATATCCTCTAGCTGTTCTTGGCAATCAAGTATCCTACCAAACAGCCAACTAGAAATGTGAGCAGCCAATCGCCATCCATTTTTTGGTTTTGAATTTTGAATAGATTCATATAGGAATATATAAATAAGTACCGAGAAAGACAAGTAAGTCTGTGGCCTACTGAAAACTTTATGAATTACTTTCCCTTACCTCTACTCAATGGTTCTTGCCTATCAAGTAGCCAACAATACAGCCCACAATGAAGGTAAGCAGCCAAGAGTTATCCATAATTTGTTGTCGAACAGCAAAGTCGAAAGGGGATAACTAATGGTTTCTAAATGACATTGCTCCCCAGGATATACTGATGGCGGAGAGTCAAGTTCAGGACTCAGGGAAATAGGAAAAATAACAAAAAAAAATATATATATAATGAATCTACACATAAATGTATACTTTATTAAAGTGCTATCTATATATTTTTTAAAACATATTTTTCTTTGGAGTTCAGAGTTCAGAGTATATTATATTTAAATATATTTATTTCTTGAAATAATGTTCACATATAAAACAAACAGTATCAAAAAGTGAAGACAAGTAGCTTTCGAGATCAGTGTCAGGTAGTTCCCCCAGTCAGATGGCATAGCTAGGTAAAGCCTTCACTATTCAAAATTCTCCATTCGGCTGTAATATACATTTTTTCGGAAAGTATTCCCCCCACAAAAAATAAAAAAACAAAATCTTCTATTTCAAATCTTTCGATTATTCGAGTATACCGATCGCGTGACCAATCCTTCGAAGATGTGCGATAAGCCCGACTGTCCCCCACCCCCGCGATGCTGCCCGCCGCCGCCTCCCTCCTGCCGCCCGAAACCCACCTTCTTTCAGAAGCTAAACTGTGTTGCCTGCAACCGGTTCTTCTTTTTCCTGATCGGTGCCGGCATAGGACTCTACTGGGACAAGCTGAAGCAGGAGGCCCAGAAGGCGGCGGAGGAGGCTAACAAGTCGCCCAAGGAGAAGGAGAAGGAGCGCAAGGAGCGCGAGAAGGCGGACAAGGACAGGCAGGCCAAGGAGAAGGCGGATAAGGAGAAGGCGGACAAGGAGAAGGCCGAGAAGGAAAAGAAGGATAAGAAGAAAGATCAGGATGCGAAGCACAAATAGTGGCGGAGGGAACCTCGAGCAGACCAAATTCCCCGTATCATATCGGCCCGATATCAAAATCCCCAGTTAACTGCGCAGCCCCGATGGAGTGCCTAACGTATAATATCAATTTAATATCTTAACTAATAATTTTGCCACAATTATAAGGCTTGCAAAAATATACGTTAAGATAGATTCGATGGTTTGCTCTTTTGGTTTTTGGGGCAATGGCTTTTTGATTTTTTAAAACTTCTCGATAAATAAATAAGTCCAAGTTGCCAAACATTTTTTAGCATTCGATTTTTCTCGCGTCCTTTTAAGGACATTGTGAGAAAATTCCCTAACTTAATCATTACGAATAACATGGCTTCTTTCAGCTAGAAAAGGACATGGCTAGATCGACTCGGCTGCTGATACTGATCACTTAATGCCTCCCCTCCCACCAAAGATAAAACATTTCGTATACTTTTGAGAAGAAAATCCGGTGGTAAATTTAATAATTAAACAGCATCCAAATTATTTATGCATTAACAGAAGCATAGAACAGATCAATCGAATAAATACTTCTTCCAGAATGAGTTGTTCGATTGACAAAATGCTCTATTGATAAATTTATCGACTGAGAAATTTCTTATGGCATCGATTCTTCGGTGGATAAACTTATCGATTGGCATTCGTTACATTTCGATAAAGCCACGCTGCACGAGTTCTTGATTGAAGGCCATTGGTAGGGATGTCCGGTGGTTCAGGCGGTGCGGCTTCAGCATCGGGTATCGGGTATTGGGTATCGGGTATCGGGTATCGGGTATCGGGTAATCGGGTATCGGGTATCGGGTATCGGCAAGGTATCGGTTCGGTATCGGTTCGGTATCGATTTGCTATCGGCTTAATTACTTCTTGTCGGCCTTCTTCTTCGAGTCATCCTTCTTGTCGTCCTTCTTGTCGTCCTTGTGGCGCACGAAGTAGATGCCCAGTCCCACTCCAAGCACAAAGAAAACGACCCGATTGCAGGGCGTGCAGTTGAGCCGGGCCAGGAGCGAGGGCATCGGGCGGCAGACACGCCGGACCTCGGTGCGCTTACAACTGGGCATGGTTCCGTTCCAAGTGCTGGCTGTGGTGCTGCGGCCTCTCGATTTCAATTCTCTCAAAATTTGGACCGGAATTTCGTTTCTGCCAGATTTCTAATACGATCAAAACAAAACACGGTGAAAATTTTGTACAAACCGAAATGGAGTTATATATGTATATGTACAGTCGAAGGCTTCGATAAATACTGAACGAAGTCGCTACAACTGTGTTGACAGGTGTCGTATGGACCCGTCCACGGACTACTAGATCAGGCATTACCTTGGCAACCGACCCGACCCCATTCTCACCTATTTCTTCTTGCCCGAGTCCTTGTTCTTGGACTCATCGGGGAAGGTCTTGCCGAACCACAGACCGGCCACGACACCCGCGAAAACTGCCGACAGACGCTCGCACATCAAATGCATGGTGACTATTAAGGTTTATTTTCGAAATGTAACTGGAAAGTTTACCCAGAGATGAAACTAACGAATTTATCGATTTGTACACAACAGAATTTTGTAATTTTTCCGGATTCTTCGGTGTTTACTGGTGCGGCCAAAATGGGTAACTGAATAATGAAAGCTGCCCCCGTGTGGGACTCGGCCAGACTTACTTGAACCCAAATCTCAGAGCCTGCTTGGAGCCAGTTCGGAGGAGCTGCCCTTCCGCCCTCTGCTCGGCGCACTTAATTAACTGAGAGATTACAAAGGCCAATTTAATTAGCCGGGATTACGAGTGTCCCTGGGCTGTGAAAATGCGAAATTAAAGTGCCATTATACCACCTCCGCTGGCAACTTTTATTGAAATCATTGTGCTCGCAAATTCGCGTGTATTTGTGTCGCATATGGGGCGCCGCACAACAAAGGCTCCACATGCCACAAAAGGACACGATTTGGCAAAATATGAATTAGTTGGGGGGAGAGGAGGTGAGAACCGCAGGAGCTGGAAACTTCACAGGAACCTGCGACTTGTTGCAATTTTCATTTCGATTGCGAGATAAAAAAATCAAAAGTTTTTCGCTTCATTCTCGCATCTTTATTCGAATGCCCAGAAGTTCAGAGAAGAGACCGCGGCGTGAAGTCTCAAATAAAGAATTTAAAGAATTTTTCGAAGCATAATCATTTCCGTTTGCGCTGGGCATTGCAACAGATTTTCACAGGGCCTCCATCGCATGTTCTAGAATTTGGTGGATGTCTACAATGGTGAGATAATTCTGCTAAATATAATGCTAAATATAGGTATAGGATACTGCACATACGTAGTCGGGACAGATAAATTGAGCCAAGCCAATTTTTTATTTGCCGCTCTATCTCCTTGATTCCTGCTCCCCATCACTTGGCCTTGCCCTTGTCATCGGGGGCATTTTCTTTCTTACAGGCTGGGAAGTTCTTTCCATACCAAATGCCGACAAAAGTGCCAGCCATCAGGGCGGAAACACGATCGCAAAGCATACGCATGTTGGAAAATTGCTCAGAAATGGTACTAAAAACTTTCAATTTTGATGAACAAAAATTTGATCTTTGAGAGATTTGTAAGTTAACTGCAATACAGCGAAAAAGAAACAAGTTTATTATTTAAATAGGTAAACAAGCGGAAGAGACAAGGCCTACTATTCATGTATTTTATTCGAATACAAACTTTTCTATACCTTTATTGCCTATTTTATGCCATTTAGTACATAATTCTCCGTTCTTCAAAGCTGACTTCCGCTTTAAAGCGGAACCACAACCAACACAACCACACTGTTCCTGTGACTTTAGCACTTGACTTATTCACAGCCAAGCCACACAAGAAAAGCAATCCCCAAGTTTGCGTGGCTGCAAGTCTTGCGATGTCACTCAGCAACAGACAAAACCGAAAAGGTGGGGTTAGCTCTGAGAACCACATCATTGTGCCCGAATGATTGGAAAGGAGAACAAAGCACCACCATCAGCATTTTAGAAAACAATACAAATTAAATCGTCTTTAGATTTTATTTTTGAGTTAAATTCTTCATGCGGCAAAGTGAAATCAAAGACCAATAGAACTACAAGATGCAACAGGCTATATGTATTTTTCGTGCTGGTTCTAGAGCTGGCTTAAGGCTCTCTTCAAGTTTTCCATTAAAAGCCAGAGAGAGTGCGCTCTAGAGCCAGCCCATGATACTACTATATAAGGTAGCACACGCTTGCTAACTTTCCGGCTCCAGGCTCTCTTTCTCATGTGTGCACACGAATTCTTCATCTGTACGCGCATATGCAAACGCACTCTATATTTAGATACGCTCTCGACTTCCTGAGAGCGGAGATAGGGCGAATTCCGTGGCTTGCATATGGAAATGGAAATGTATGATCGTTAGGCATCTTGGTATTATAGTGTCTTTGGTGGAACTCTTGGAAGATTTTTAAGGAAACGTACATTTTCCTAATAAATATTTCCCTTGAAACCGAAACTTATCCTTTATCAAATGAATTCATTAATACATCAGACACAAACTTATGGATAATTTATTCATATAAATAATTTTATATAAAAGACTTAAGCAATTCTTGATTAATTTTTTAAGTCTATTATTTATTCGACTTTAAATCCAGTCAGAATAATAATTAACATACAAAAGTCTATAAAAAACAAACTGGAATTTGGTGCAAACCTTCTATGGTGAGATGATTTTGCTAAATAAAATGAAGTGGCTGTAGGATACGTAGGTCCGACATACGTAGTTCCGACAGATACAAATTTCTGATACCAGCTTAGCCTATTTTTTAATGGATGCTCCTTTCCATCGTATTGTCCCTTGCCCCTTGTCACTTGTCTTAGTCCATGAAAAACAAGACATAACAAATATCATGGTTTTGGGCCGTAGGCTTGTCCTGGTCATTGCCCTCGTCCTTGTCATTGCCCTGGTCCATGTCCTTGCCCATGTCCTTGCAGTCCTTGTCCTTATCTGGGGCATTTCTTTTCTTCGATTCCGGAAAGTTCATTCCATACCAAATGCCTGCAAAAGCTCCAACCGTCAAGGCCGAAAGTCGATCGCAAAGCATACGCATTGCGGAAAATTGCACAGAAAATCGGCTAAGCTGGTACTAGAAATTTTCAATATTGATTAACTAAATTTGATCTTTGAGAGATTTGTAAGTTAACTGCAATACAGCGAAAGGGAAACAAGTTTATTATGTAAATAGGTAAAACAAGCGAAAAAGACATGGCCAACTTTCTACGTATTTTCTTCGAATACAAACTATTCTAAATCTTTTTTACCCAAGTCCCCATTACCTGCCCACTCTTTATCGCAGGTTGAATTAGACAATCTAAATTCTTTGTGTAATCAGGACTTGATCTGTTTTAAGGACCCCTATACCACAAAACAACTCTTTACGTCTCTTGTTCGAATATTGTTTATGCCTACGGTCACCTCAGTATTCTAAGTCTCAGGATCTGGTAGAATCTGTGCAGAAAAGGTTCTTACATTTTGCTTTACGTTTGGACTGCGTCTTTTAAATCTGCCTTTATTAAAAGATCGTGATTTTCGTGGCTTGCACATGGCAATTAAAATGTATGATCGTTACGCATCTTGTTATTATTGTGTCTTTGGTGGAACTCCCAATAAATAATTACCTCGAAATTTATCTTTTGTCAAATGGATTTATTTGTACATCTAACTCGAATTTATAGGTCATTTATTCATATAAGTTACTTTAAGTAAAAGCCGAATGCCGAATTTATAGGTAATTTATTCATATAAGTAACTTTAAGTAAAAACCGAATGCATTTCCTGATTAATTTTTGAAGAACCAATCATTTTTTCGACTTATGTCCAGTCAGAGTATTAAGAAACATCCAAGTCTATAAAAGCAACCACATATAGTTTCCTCCGTAGCCATTAAGCTTTAATAGCTATATTGGAGGTGCTATACTGGAATTTGGTGCATGTCTACTATGGTGAGATGATTTTGATAAATAAAATGAAGTAGCTATGGGATACTCTACATACTTAGTTCCGATAGGTAAAAATTTCTGGTAACAGTTTAGCCTATTTTTTATTTGCCGCTTTTTTCCATGTCCTTGTTCTTTGCCTCCTGTCCCGTGTCCTTGCCTTTGTCTTTGCGCTTGCCCTTGCACTTCTTTTTCTTCGGGGCCGGAAAGTTAATTCCATACCAAATGCCGGCAAAAGTGCCAGCCATCAAGGCCAAAAGTCGATCGCATAGTATGTGCATCTTGGAAAATTGGCTAAGCTAATAGAAAACTTCAATTTTGATTACTTAAAATTTGATCTTAGAGAGATTTTTAATTTAACTGCAAGACAGCGAAAGGGAAAACAGTTTATCAGTTAAATAGGTAAAAAAAGCGGAAGAGACACAGCTTACTTTATATGTATTTTATTCGAATACAAACTATTCTATGCCTTTTTTGCCTATTTTACCCCACTTAGTATAGATTTCTCCGTCTTTCAAAGCTGACTTCCTCTTTAGTGCTGTGGCAACACAACCACACTTTAGCACTTGACTTATTCACAGCCAAGCCACACAAGAAAAGCAATCCCCAAGTTTGCGTGGCTGCGAGTCTTCCGATGTCACTCAACAACAGACAAAACCGAAAAGGTGGGGTTAGCTCTGAGAACCACATCATTGTGCCCGAATGATTGGAAAGGAGAACAAAGCACCTCCATCAGCATTTTAGAAAACAATACAAATTAAATCGGTTTTAGTTTTTATTTTTGAGTTAAATTGTTCATGCGGCAAAGTGGAGTCAAAGACCAATATAACATCAAGATGCAGCAGGCATGATTCAACTATAGAAGGTAGCTTGTCGAGAGCGAGTCCTCTTTTGAGGACCCAATTTGATCTGTCGTTCGCTTTACATCCTTTTCTCTAAAAATAATATTCTCACGCATTCTGCAGCTGTAAGCACATATGAAGGCTCATTCTTTATCAAGATATTTACGCTCTCTGTGGGAGCGGAGAGAGCACGATTTTTGTATGTATGATCGTTACGCATCTTGCTATTAAAATTTCCCTGGTGGAACTCCTGGGCTACACTCACCTGGGGATCTGCAGCGCGATCTCGTCCAGACTGTCCGACGGACTCATCGGCGTCCGCTCGAAGAGGCGCGAGGGGGCCAAGGTCAGGTGGCCGGTGGAGTCGCTGACGCATTTGAAGACCTTGGCCCCCCGCCGCTGGCGCTGCTGCTGGCGCTGCTGCTCCACGCGCTTCTTGCGCTTGTTCTCCTCGGCGCGCTGCAGGTTATGCAATCGAAAGAAGAACATTGACATTCTGCGGGGGCAAGTTGTGGTGGTGGTGGTGGTGGCTTGGTGGCTTGGTGGATGGATGTTTATGGCGAGTTGATTGCAGAATTAATTTCAATTTCGGTCGCAATGTTTGCTTTTCCAATGGGTTTCGTTTTTCCGTTGAATTTCCACGAGTTTTCGTGCACAAAATGTTTCGTTTGCAGTTATTGTTATTGTTGGTTGGGGGAATTTTAATAGTTGTTGTTGTCGGTTGTTGTTTGTTTTTTTTTTTGCACAAATTGTTTTATATTAATTTGGTTAAGCATTTTTATGTTGTTTGTTGATTTCAGTTTTTATTGTCAGCAAAAGCATGGGTTAACATGGAGCGTATAAATGGTAAAAGCACAGCGAATTTTTTACTTAAATGTGTGAATAGTATTTTCAGCAATGTGTGTTGTGTGTGTGTTTTGTGTTGTGTGTGTGCTGGCAATTTGTTTTAGGGAGCTTTCTCTACTTGGAAAACAGTAAAAGAGTTACACAAAAACAAGCACAAGTGTAGGCAATAAATAATAAATAAGAAATGGAAAAGTACATGCAAGATGGATGAATAGTTTCCACTGAGCCTTGGCTTTCAATTACAGTTTTTGTATAAAAATGTAATAGAATAAAGAGCCAGCAGTAAATAAATGCAAGTAAGAAAATAAAATAGTTGCTATTCTTTACAGAAAATTCCCCTGCTCAGAAAATAAAGGAAACAAGCCTTAGAAACAGTTCCCAAAGATAACCAAGTAAATAAAAAATAAACAATTAATAATTAAGTTATCCTCTGCACCCAGATAGCTTCGAGATTACAAAAAGCAAACTGATGGCAAAACTAAATCAAGCAAAGTGACATACGCTCGAGGGCGCAAACCAACTTCCGTAGTATCAATCAGATTTTGAAGTGAAATGGAATTTTCCCCAAAAAGAGAGAGAGAGAGATGGAAAACCTTACAGCTGACAGAAACTGGCAACTGTCCGCAGACAGAACTCAGAGCTGGAAAGCTGAAATGCTGCTCCTTCCATTCCGGAAATTGAAATATGAACCGCATTCAGGGCGAGAAAGAGATGTCCATTTCAAAAAAAATCCTACACAATGTCACCGCCCCTCCCCCATTGGCGAAGGCAGGAAGTGGCGGAAGTTCTGCGGGTAAGCCAGATTTCCAAGGAATCTTAAAGCTGCAGCAGCTCTCATTACTTTGATATCCTTAATGCACACGAGGCCAAAGGCAAGGCTGGAAATCAGAGACAAATTTGGCTGGCAAATTGATTGATGATTGAGATCTGCAGCTGCAATCAGCTGGCTGGCAGAGGGAATCATCATCAGCTCCAGATTTCCGTTCAATTAGCAGACGCAATTCCCTCCCTAATGAGCTCCTCCCGTGCGGGCTTGTGTCAAAAATAAATTAATCGAAATTTGCATAAATTTGCTTTTTTGGTCTGAAGACATTGTCGCGTCGTCTGCCCCAATACTCCGAAACACTCTAAATGATTGCGCGTTCCCCAAACTTAATTATAAAAGCCAACGGAAAATGGGAAAATGCGGTGTGTGGGGGGAAGGGGGGCAGAGCCGTGAAAATTGCGATGAACTTGAACACTTTGCATCATCATTAGCTGTGTCCTGGGCAGACAGTTTGATTTGGATAATTACACGAGTATTTAAACATTTATTTTTCATTTATTGCAGATTTAAAGGAAATATATGGGATGTATCTGAGACAGACAGTTTCATTTTGCTAATTACCTGGGTATTTAAAGGATCTTATCTTAAAGATAGAGAGATGCTCTTAAAGAAACATACATTCTCCCAATAAATAATTACCTTGAAACTGAGACTTATCTTTTGACAAATGAATTTATTAATATCTGACATGAATTTATAGATAATTTATTCATCTTTAAATAAAACCCACATGCATTTCTTGATTAATTTTTGCAAAGCAAGTCATTTATTCGACTTTAAATCCATTCAGAATAGTAATTAACATCCAAAAGTCTATAAAAAAGGTAACCACAAATAGTTTCGTCCCATGCCATTAAGCTTTTATAGCTTTTCTCCTAACATTAATAAAACCAGCAAAGCATGCATTAAGTTTAAGCCACTTTTGTATAAAATATTATAAATTCCCTTTAAGGAATTATTTAAAAATCTACAAATATTTAAATGCTGGCCCAGCTGCCCGTGTAATCCCCTACATTTATTATGGCCCACAAATGCGAAGCTCAAAGGAGAATTACGGACCGTGTCTGGAAAAAAAAACACAAAGTAAAGTTTCTCCACACAAATGGCAGTTCATCATCGGGCGGTTTTGTATGAGAATGCCCCTATTAGTGCTAATGACGCCTCGCTGTGTCCATTCAGCAGCAGTCCACATGGAAGGGGAACATTTAAATAAAATGTAACAATTAATAATCTCCTGGCCCTGTCGGAAATATGTGCATACACATTATAGCACAAAGATACACAACTTCCGTGGCTTAATAGTGATGTATTGATTCGATATGACAAGCCAAGGCTTGGCCAATTGCAATTACCATGCCTTAAAAATAGGGAGTAATTTGTGGCACTCGGACGTCGATAGTTGGTGCCATGAGAAGCTATCTTAAGGTGTTCCTACTGCTAATTATTGTACAATCAGGATATTCAGCACGTCGAACGAAACCAAGTACGTATTGAGGTAGGCAGGATTTGAACTAATCGAAAATTAATCAGATAGAGCAGTGGATCTCTGTACCATACCAGTGGTTATCCTGATTGAACGGACCAGTTGTGAACCCCTCATGAAGCTATGGATCTACAGAAGAGGTAGATGCAGGGAGGCACGAATGTGCGTCAGGGGGTACACCAAGGCGGAGTGTCAGAAAAATTGTCCCAAGAGGAAGACAACTACCAAGGCACCTATAACTCGTAAAACTACGGTGAAAACAACCTGCAAATTTACATTTGGTCTTACGAAAGAAATAGCAGTCACTACAAGAACAGGGGTTACTGGGAACATCGAAGTTCTCCCAAATACGACCACGATTATAACAACTAGAGGACCTAGAACTAGAAGAACCCGAAGAACCCGAAAACCGATTCTATGCTAATTGAATATATATATAATTATTATATCGAAGGAAATGTCCCAATTACTATTTAATTCCCAGGTAAACATCATATTTTGAGAACTGAACTGAATAGCCTGATAATTAGGAATATTTATGAAGCGCCTTCGTAGGGAAGCCATAAGCTCTACCAAATTAGCAAATCATTTAAATAACATAAAATCCTTATCATGCCGACGGCACGCAGCCCTCAGTTTTTCCCCCACAAATAAAAAAAATGTATTTTCACGCCCATTGAAAATCATCGTAAAAAAGCAAAGAGCAGGCGAACAATATGGGATATTTTTGCCAAGGCGAACAATGCCACAGGAAACCCGGAACCGAAAAAGCGAAGGCAAAAGCAATAATCATTAGGCCAACAAAGGACTCTCCCTGCCGAGGGCTGAGGCTTGAGGTTGGGCAGCCTCTTCTATCGGGTTGAGTGCGTTGTCAAACGCTGACCAGGCTAAAAAAGAAGAGAAAAAGGAAAATAAAAAAATGCCAAAATAAACACTTGTCGCTGTGGTGGAATTCTGAGTGGGAAAGGTGGTTTGCCCAGCCACAAAAGAGGATATTTTCCAGCTCAGCACGCGCTCAGGCGCTGGTGCGTGCCGCATCGACGCTCCTGCTCCTACTCCTGCTCCTGCTCCTGCTCCATGAGTCCTGGGTCCCGACCGAGACCATTAGCCATGTGAGTGTGGGCGGAATATGAAGAACACTCGGGGAGGAACCCACAGACGAATGGCAGACAGGATACAATCTTTTCACGGTCCTTGGCCAGGCCTGTCCTGCCGAATGGCGGTGGCCTGACTTTCCCCCGCAACGCCCCAGATACGTAATAAAAATGTAGACAATTTTTACGACACTGTCCGAACAACACAAGTGGACATTCCGCTTTTATTTCTTCATTAAAAAGCAGTATTGATTGCCCGCCAAGGGGGCTGGGAGGCGGAGCACTTGGATGAGTGCACCCCGAGGACCTTTATATATCCCTCCCCATGCTTTTATTATTATAGTTTGCCACACACAAAGGCGGGCTTTCGCTCTGTATTTGATTTATCCATATTGAATATCATATCTGTCGCTGGCTTTTCATCTTTTTGAATGCCTTTGTGGAGGCTACTCTTATTTCATCAGACATCAGCATGACTTTAACGACTCTGCAGCCAGGTATTATCCAAGGGGAACCTGAAAGCCATGATTCTATAGATATTCAATATGACTTTGATGTTGAGTAATTGATTGGGCATGTCGGGGTAATTTCTGTAAAGCGTCCCCTAATGTGGGAAACATTTTTCAACGCAAACTAATGACTCCCCGGTGGCCCGTTTATCGCACCCTTTCCGATATAAATACAGGCCCAATTGGCCTGACCCAGAATGGCCTATAAATGGGCCCATGAAGAGCTGCAGTCGGTCAGTCTGCAACATGGTTACGGCCAGGTGGCGATTCTGTAATTATCTGAGCATATTCATGGCTCTCAATGGTCTCAACACCTACTATTTCAACACGAGGAAGAGCGGCTTTAAGGACCCTTGGACCCTGAAGGTATACTGCGTTATCCACCACCTACTCTGCGTCCTGGCTCTGGGCCGAATGCTGTACAACTCCGCCGGAGATATGCGGATAAGTGTAAGCATTCTTACCATGGCCGGAACCGCTGGCCTTTGCATACACTCCTGCTGGCAGAAGAAGCAGGGACTCCGAAAGCTGGCCAATGAGCTCATACGCATAGAGGCCAAGTCCTTTGAGGGACTGCCCAGTGGTCGGGAACTGCTGCATCGACTTTACCTGAAGCTGGTCTTCGTTTCGATCACACTGCTTCGCATCCACCTGTTCTATCCCTTCTACCTGAAGCGACTGCTGCCCCGTCTGTTCCTCCTGAACCTGGGCTCCTATTGGCTGGTGTACAACATGCTGCTGGCCGCCGTTTTTGGCTTCTACTGTGTGATGTGGCAGATCTGTCGCAGTCATGAGGTGATCAATAATCGAATGACCCTGCTCCTGACCAGATCCCGGCAGAGGAACAGGCTGGGTGAGATGACACGCTGCCTGAAACTCTACTCGAGGGTGCTCCTCCTCAGTGACCAAGTTAACTTCGAATACGGACATGTTTCGGTGTGCGTGCTGGCCTGCAAGAGCTGGTTCCAGATCACCTTTGGCTACGAGATATTCCAGATGGTGGCCGCCCCCCAGTCCATTGACATGAGCCTGGGCGTGAGGGTTTTTGTGGTTCTCAGCTATATCCTGGATGCCATTAACCTGTTCTACAACACGGATGTGGCCGAACTGTTCTCCAAACTGAGGGAGGACTCGTGGCGGATTTTGCGCGAAACAAATCGGATGGATCGGTTGGTGAGTTCTCTGACTTTTGGCTAATAGGGGCTTCATTCCTCTCAGTTAAACTCCTCATTTAGCTATCCATGTTCACCCTGAAACTGGCTCTACATCCCCAGCGGGTGGTCTTTCTCAATGTGTTCACCTTTGACCGTAAAATGACTCTAACGCTCTTTGCCAAGTCGATGCTGTACACAATCTGCTGGCTGCAGGGCGACTACAACAAGCTCAAGTCCTAGACTCGAAGGCTTCATCAATGGCAAAGCCTCTGATTCAAAGAGGTTTATTATATTACAGAGGACACACACACACACGGGCGAGGTGGCAGGAGTTTGTCTCGCCGATGTGGCACAAAGGAAGAACCAGAACACATGCACAACTTGAAGCAATACAAACATTTACATATAAACATTCAGTAAATATATAATGGAAAAATCAACTACAATGCATCCAAATCTAAGGCCACAAGCCAAGGAGCTCTGCACAATGACGGCTGGAAGGATGGCGATGATGATGACAGTGATGATGATGAGGATGATGATTGGTGAAGGATTGGTTAAGCTTTCACAATTGTTGAGGAATATGTAGGTGACATTATCTAGGCTCGAAGGTACAGTACCCTGTCTAGAGATCTTCAAGAGTTTCTTTTAGAAAAACTGTATATTTTGCTTTTGAAACTATGTTCTTGAAAGGGAAAGCATTGAATTTTAAAGTTATAATATTCTACTTTTCTGCTTACTAAAATAAATATATACAGGATGCTCCAATATCGAAATATAACTTAGCATGAACATTTTATATCTTAAGTATTGTAATAAATGGTTTTCTGATTAATTTGCTTCATTTCTGGCAACCATAATTGTTATTTATTATATCTACAAAAACGTTTTAATTTAAAAGGCTTTTCTATAACATTTTCCAATGTCAAATAAACTGAAATAAACCCCATTTCAAGGGTATTTTCCTCTAGCATCCTGATACTACAATAGCTCTTCCTATTCTTTACCTTCCGAGGACATATTATTTGCTCGCATGCAATTGTGTATATGCTGTCGAAGGATGAACATTTTAATTTGATTTGCCGTGGCTGTGAGTGTCCTGCAGTGGCGGTGTGAAAATTGCGGAGCAAATAAAAGTGAGAAACGAAAAAGGATAATGGAAACCGAATGGCATAGGTGGTGTGGTGGGCGAAATCAAAGGATAAACAAAACTTACTTGTGGAAACCAATTAGCTAACTTGCAGTTACGGAGGCTAGTTAAACGGCCATAGTTGCTGGTGCCGCCGATGTCGCTATTGTCAGTATTATTGTTGTTGTCGTTGTTGCTGCTGCTGCCGCCACTGGCCGTGTGGAACGGGTCACTGCTCATGTTGCAGGACCAAGGACTCTGGGCGTGCTAGGAACACACATACACATGGACACACATAGAAGAACACACAGACACACACGAATAAATGCAGTTGGCAGAGAACACACTCATGGACAGATCTACAAAGCGCAGAGCACAGCAAGGAAAGCTCCCAGGACAGACTGTTGATGTGTTTTGCGGTTTTTGTTTTGGTTTTAGTTTGGTTTTAGTTTTGAATTCGTTTGCTTTACCTGAAAATCGTTCTGGGGCTTCTCGGTTCTCGGTTCTCGGCTTCGACTACAATAATATATTGTTGCTTATGTACGCTAAGGTCTATGGTTAGTTTACATGTATATAGGTTTGAATATGTTCATAGCACAGTCTACAGTTTACACGTTCAGTTACACTTTACACACGAGAATTGACAGCAAATTTCGAGTTTGGATTTGCCCCTTCCGCTCTTAGTTGACTAATTTAAAGCTTTTACCAAGTTGTATTCCATTCTGGTCATATGTACACTTAGGCGCTAAGCTAATCATATAAATTCCTAGTTAAGATCCGATACAGGTTGGTCGTTAGTTAGCATTTCATTTTTGTTTTCTTTGTTAATAACAAGCACAAAAGTCTCACATTGATTTTTGCAACTCAGAATTATATCCGCGTTTTGGTCCGCTCCGTTGGATTAGGTATGGTGATTACTATTAGTTAGTTATTAGGTGTAGTTGGTCAGTTGCTGGTTGGTTGCTTGGTTGGTTGGTTGGTTGGTTGGTTGGTCATGCAAATATTTAAAGCTGCTTTCCTTGGACTCCTGTTGATATTTATTGTTTTCTCCTTCGAAGCCGGGGGTTCCTGCGGAAAGAGAAATTGATGCTCGGGGAAAACTATTGCCGGTCCGCAGCGACTCAAGTGTGTGCCTGGCGACTGTGTCCTCCCCTCTCCCGGGAGAGACTGAAGCATTTGGTTGCCAAACGAAATTATGGCCATGATATTTTGCAAATAATAAAGGGAAAAGCAAGGGAAGACGAGGAGGAGGCCGACGAGGAGAAGTCCCGTGGAGCGAAGAAGAGCAGAACGAGGTTGAGCATCGGCCATTGCCTAAGTTCAAATGCGTGCCAGGCAGCCATTTCGCCATCTTTTGTGCCACTTAAAGCCCCGGCCACCCGGCCATTTGCCATTTTCCATTGGCCACTTGTCTCCGCTCGGGCAGCAGCCACAATAATTTAATCCCAGAGAACCCGGAGCTGCATGATTAAATTTAACCATTTCATACGAAAAATGTATTTAATTCCACTCAGCTGGAAGCGGGACTTAAGATAACCCCACGGTGCTAGCTTATGAAAAATATATAAAAAAGATATATCTTTATAGACTAATATTATATTCGCTTGAAAGAATATATTTTTTGCTTTAAGTTCTAAGCATTACCTGCTGTAATTAATTCATTTCCAGCCAGCTCTGGCGACTAATCTCCTGCAAACGACCTGGAATCCCACCTGCTTCCACCTGCCTAAATATAGAAGCAGCCCCCAAACGAAAATCAATATCGCTCATACGCCCCCTCTCCCCGCGCCAACCATGTGTGCTCGGCGACAACGTTAAGGTAACGAAATTTTCTTCGATTATTAGTTTTGTTGCAGTTGCAAGTGACAAAAAACGCGACATAAAGTCACCTCTCGCCCACACATGCAACATGAGACCTGGCTTTGGCTGGCCTCCCTTTGTGTCGTCTCTTGCGAAATTGAATTTATGGCCAACACACACACACACCCTACTCACACACACACACACACACACAGAAACTCAGTCAGCGGCACAACAGCTGCTGCCACGACAGTTTACACATTACGTATACGTAGCATATATGGGAAAGTTTTCAGCTCTGACCCAAACTATCAGGCATCCCGAAAAAAGGAAAACCCCACCGAAAGCCAAACCCCAGCCAGGCCAAGGAACTTGGGCCATCAGCCCTGAGCGTATATAAGTTTATCTCGGGGCGCTAGCTATCTGGCTGAGTACGATTTTTTATGGGAAAAGTTCAAAGCAATTTTTAAAGATCAAAATGCCAAACGGAGACACAGGACGAAGGATACGAAGGATACGAAGGAGACGGAGACCGATGGACCAGTTAGAAGCCGCTGGGGACTGGACCAATGTCGATGGCGAGAAAAAGCCACAGAGAAATCATTTCATTTCAATTTATTTTCCCATTTCCATTGTTTTCACTTGTAGTTACTGCCAGTCAGTCTCTCTCTCTCTCTCTTGTCTTCAAATCCGAATTTGTTTTGCCGTGTTGGCATTTTAACACCACCCAGGCACACACACACACACACACACAGAGCCAGAGAGAGAATTCGAAAATTACACAACATTATTTTCCCAAATTACTCATATTTGTCTCTATGATTGTGGATGATTGCGTTGGCGTGAGTAATTACTTGAGCTGGCTTTCGGGCCTTCCCATCTCTGGCAGTCCTTGATTAAGGAGAAATTCTTTGGAAACTGGATTACAAATAAATAAAAAGAAAATGTCAGTGAAGTGTTCCTAATTGGATTAAGAGAGAGTGCCCAGAGAGTGGCCAGAAGTGCGGCATCAAAGTGATTTAAATATACAAAATTAGGTCTGTATAAAAATGAAGACTTCTTCCTTCTTGGTTGAAATATAATATTTCAGACTGCATTGCTTTGGGAATCTGGAGTATGTTCAAGTCGGAATTACACTAAGCTGCCACACACAACAAATCCCTGGCTCATAAATTATAACACTATTTTTAGCTGGGCCAAAAAAGTTGAACTCATTAATCATAAGCCAGCTAGCTTTTGACACCAAAAAGATAGCGTTTGGAGCTCACAACGAACTCAACAATGCCCTTTGTTGTCACTTGATGAAAATGAGCTTAGCGTTAGTTATAGTGCATAAATCTTTTAGTTAGTATGCAGTTGGAATGGCAATCAGTTTTAAACGCTTAACTTTACATGACCATAAGAAATTATGCAAAAGGACAAAGGTTGAGGAAAAAAGATAAACGTAAGCAGGGGGCAATTATGAAAACTCTTGCCAAAGTGGAAACTATGCTGAGGGTGTTTGTCAGCGGAAATTTATGCTTGCGGGGAATGACCACTTCTTGGCCAAAAAGAAATGGCAGCGGCGGCGACGGCGGCGGAGGCGGTGGTGGCAGCGTGAAAGGCAAAATGGCGCCACTTACTTTAATTGCTGCCACGTTGCCGGGGTCCTGCGACCGTGTCAGAGGGTCCTGATGGCCAAATACACAAAGGACCGAGGAGGAGCGTCTCGTGTAATTAAAGCGCCACGGCGCACCGCATCCATTGCAACAATGCGGCTTTTGGACGGTGTTAACTTGGCCAACTTGCTAGCTGCATTGTTCGCTGGCTGTTACGAAATTTTCGGCACTCAATTGAGCACATTAACTGACAGACGCTGCTCCTGGAGCACCATTGATTGCTGGCATAACGGATGGCTGCCATTCAGGCTGCCTTCGCCCCCCTTTCGTCCCCTGACTTGGGCTCATAATTGGCCCAGGCACTGGCTAAGTGCTGACCGTTTCGCAACAGGACCATTTGGCCCTAGTTGCGTTTAGTTTAGTTACTTTTATACGACTTTTCCACCGCTCCGAGGGCCCGTCCTCCGTCCGTCGGGAGTATGGTAAATGGAAAGCTTATGAATGTTTAAACAACTTTCAATTGCGAGAAAAGTTTTCAATTTTCGCTGTAACTTTTCCTGGCTCTCTCTCTCTCTCTCTCTCTCTGTCTCGCCATGGCAATGCATTAACAAACTTTAATTAATATGTGCGAGCGGGCTATCGATTGTATCTAAATGTTGCCAGCTTGTCGGAAAGTTTTCACTTAAATGGATCCCTCGAGCAACAAGTTTTTCCCTTTCCCCCCCCCCCCCCAAAAAAAAATCAGAGGGACACGCGACGTATAAGTAACTTTCTTAAATCTTAATGAGCTTTCGAATTAGAGAGGATATTACATTTTCTGTGGAAGTAAAAATAAGAGTATTAAATACGTAATAATAAATATGAAAACAGCCAAGAACTTGATATTTTATACTTGAAGGCTTCTACTTTTTAGAGCTCCCTATTGACAAACTCAAGCTTGGATACATCTGCTTGCCATATACGATTACAGACGAGTGTCCTGGCCAAATACTTTGACGGCACTTGGCTGCTGCATCTTGCACACTTTGCATACGTTTGTCAAATCCAATCGAAACCCATTTAGCTCGACATAGCGGGCTGCTGAAACCCGAGACGACTCCCAGCGTAACGTAACGTAACGAAAAAGGGCAGAATACCAAGAGCTGCTTGTCCTGGCTGCAGCTCGGCGATTAGCAAACAAGATGGTGTGGAGCAGAGTGCGACTTATCCTTCGAACGAGGAGATCAGGGGCGCTATGGGTGAGAGGGGGAGAGGGTTCGCATAAAAATGCAATGCGTTGCCTGGCAACGGTAAAAATGTGTCACCAGGGGGATAGACCAAAGGGTCCTTTCCCTTTCCCTGCCCGAGGAGCAGGATATACAGTACAGTGCAGTACACAGAGTGCAGGGCAGGGAGCACTTGCCGTTGGTTCGGGAAAACGCCAAATGACTTTAAATTGAGAAATCGCTTTGTGTGTGCCCTGTTCGGTTCGGTTCTGCTCTGTTGTCGCTACGTGCCACTCGAATGCCACTCCACGGCAAAGGGGACAAATGAAGTTATGCAGTATTTTCATTGATTTCCTCTGCAGAGGCCAATGGAGCGGGTACAGTACGGTGGTACCCGTGTACTTACTCAAATTAAACGTACCAAGAGAGCGGAGAGTCAACACCTGCAACACACACACACACACACACACACACTCAAGCGGCTGCAGCTTTGCCTGTCTGCTAGAAAAATTACAGCTGCACTTCAGCTGAGTGACTTGATGCTCTCGACATGCAACGGAAATGAGTTGGCTAATGTGACAGGATGCGAGAAAGTCCAAATTTTCAACAAAAGCCAGACGAGGTGTGTGTGTGTGTGTGAGTGGCCCTGACAGGTAGGTATGCGATGGTTTTATGGCTGATTTGGCCGCTGGCAAATGCATTCGCCACACATCAGCAGGCAAATGCGTTGCGCGCATTACTCATACGCCCCATAAACAATTTAAAGGCACACATTAAAGGCCACACTCCATCGCACTCGCAACGCAACGCAAAGCGACCTGCGAGCGCAAAAAAACATTCAGCTCATTAAATATTGAACACGAATTTATGACCAACTGGAAAATATACACAAACGAAACGGAGAGGGAGAGAGAGATACACAGAGAGAGAGAGAGAGAAAGAGCTGAATAGAAAGCGAATTGCAATTTGAATTTTGTCCTGTGAAATTGTTGATTCTCCCCCCAAGGAGGAGTGCAAAAAGTCGCCTCTCATGCTCATTATTATTATGAAATTTGAATTTTCTAAAATGCGCATAAAAAAACCATCCACAAGAGACCAAGGCGAGGGTTATTAATAAAATATGCCCAGGATGCTTCACACCCACACACACACATACCGATACATCCCTATGCGAATTCAAAGAAAGCGCCAAATTCAATCAGCGGCAAATGAAATTTCCCTCCAGGTTAGAGAGTCCGGCTCTCTATGCCTCTGTCCGTAATAAATTCCATTTATTTTAGTCAGCCAGACCAGACCAGACCAGGCTCGACCCGGATTGGGAACACTTACAATTAATATTAATTTGCCATGGTCCGCCATATTTAATGCAAAAGTTTCGTGCACGTCAATTCGCATCAGGTCAGGCCACATAATTGTCACTTAAAAGCTTTCACATGCTCTCCGGTCTCCTTTACTTATTTATCTTTACTTTGTGTCTCAATTATCCGGCTGTCAGTTAGCGTTACCACCACGTGATAGCCGCCGCCGCCACGTCAATGTGAGAACACTAATTGAATAAATACTGAAAAATTGAGAGCGATTATGCCGGTGATTGTTAGATAGTTTTATTTTAGTTCACTTAAGTTTTGTGGCAAAAGGAAATGTTTAAAAGCGAATCCAAGTGAAATGCAATTAAGAGCCAATAACTATCGTTAGAACAATTCTTCTGTATAACAAGCTATTCCTAATCCGTCAGTTATATTCAAAATAAAAAGTTCCACACTCAATCAACAGTTAAATACAATAAAGTATCCTTGGTTGACTAAGCATATGCTTAATATGTTATTTAATACCTAAATTAGGCATTGTTTCTTAACCCAAAAATATGGTGAAAGTTTCCAAAACCAAAACCGATAATTAGCTAAAGCCCTCAGCTGGGCCTTCACTGTACCTGAGGCCAATTAACAAACCTTTCCAATTATAACTTACAACCACCAACTCCTGTATTGCCAACGCTGCGTATGATTTCACGGTTGGCTGCAGTCTGAAGTGAAAACTCAAAGTTCCGAGCGAAAATTAATAATTAACTATTTCAGGCTTGGGGTGGGAGGTGCGGGGGTGGTGGAAAATGTACACTTTGCACGTCAAAGGACCAGCTGTGACCGACCACCACCACCACCACAGGATGCGTGGCGTGGGGCCAGGGCTAGGGCTGGCCGAGCTGGCCGCAAAATGCCTTTTGCTTGTAAATTATAATTGTTATTAATTTTTGCCAATTTGCATCATGATGATAATGATGATCAATGAATTACCGCCCGCGCCCCGGCTTGTGTTGATTAAAAACTTTCCGAGCGACAAAATCGATGATGAAATTAAGTAAACAATCAATTTGCGACGGCCAGGAGTGAATGAATGAATTCCGTCTTGGTCCTGGCAATCGCTAAGCAAACACTAGCCCCGGCTCCCTGAAACCCCTTGGTGTGCCCACCCCTGGTGTTGGTATTTACGGGTATAATGAAAGTTGTTCTTGTACCGCCCACCACCCCCCAACCCGCCATACAAGCAAAACACATTTGCCTTTGTTCGGTGGCCTGGAGAAAGGTAATTCATTTGGTCGGTTGTGCTGTCCCGCTGTTTCTGCTAATAAAACATGCCCTGCACTGCGAGAAATGCCATCTTTTCGGCATTTTGTATACCATCTCTTTGCTTTGCATACATTTTGTAGCTAATTACTTTCGTGCAGTGTAAACTTCCCGCCTCAGTGTTTGGACAGCCTGTTGCTGTTAATACAATAAAATGGCAAACTCATCGCACTTAGCGAGGCCCAAAATATGCCAGGGGGTCCTGCGAGGTTGGGCCCCCACTCTATGGGCAATTGTCAACAGTCATTATGTGGTCGAAAAAGTTTGCCATCGCATCTAAATATATAAAATTTTGACGCTGCACGTGTCAAGCAAATAAAGAGCGAAATTTACCACAAAAATACATACTTGAACAAAGTTGAAATGAGAGTTTCTTGGCAAAACTTTACGTAAATAAATGATGAGCTAAAGGTAGTTTCTGACTTTGGTAGGTGGCTTAAAGCCTAGGTGGCTGCAGCTCTTTTTCTTGATGTATTTTTGGAGGCGCTAGCGAGATTCACTGTCACAATTGTGCAGTATTAATCAGAATATATGCCATTTATATGAGCTAAACTATTAATGTGTAAGAAGAGTACACGAAAATATTTGATTAATCCCGGATAAAGCTAACGTTTCACTGCATAATTCAGACAAATTAGATTTATATAATCAAAATCTGTCTCCCTCTCGGCTAAGGTCCGTGTGAACTGCGTCAGGCTGAGAGATGGTGGAGCCTAATTATTCATGCATAAATTATAAAAAATAAATTGTTGACACGAGAACCAGAACGAACGAGGGCCTGGGGTGCCAGCTCTCGGCCTATATATCCTCCACCCTGTCAACATGTTGCTCGCGGCATTTAAGCCAAATTTACGGGAGGAGGAACAAACTGCTAAGGCGGCTCAAGCGTGTTCTTGGGCTCGTGTAAATAAATTAAGCGGCTTAGGATTGCATGTGTGTGTGAGTGTGGAGCCTTAGAGCCTTAGAGATGGCTTGGCTTCTTGTTTGCCGTTTGTCGCGCTCCTTTTGTAATTAAAACACTTGACGAGCGTTTGAAAAGCGTTTGCCGGCCCAGAAAGTGTGTGTGAGAGTGTCGTGTATTCCTAATGGAGCCATTTGTTGTGTTAATAAGGACTTTTGCCAGAGCAACGTAGATGTGATTATGATTATAAAATAAGTACCTCCAACTGGGCTTGTAATTATTTTAAAATTATTTTCCCATGCTAATTTTTAAACACACATTTTTTCTGCAACTCCAGCGCATGCAGCGAAAATGCCAGAGTTAACAGAATTTAAATATTTTAAGTACTCTTTACATTGCACAGCCTTTCCTGTGGTTTATACGCACTCAACAATGTATTTTAAAGGGCCTCGGCCCTCGGAAGATGAAGAGTCAGCCTGCAGGAAGTGCATGGGAGTTGCTGTTTCGCATAAATTATGCAGTTGTTGTTGGTGATGCCACATATCGATGGCATTTTTAATTGAACTACACCACGCAACCCCAAAAAAAAAAAAAGAAAAAAAAAACAACTCCGTTCTGAGTAGCTTGAGCACCGTAAAACGGTGGAAATTTAATTAAATCAATGTGTTGATTTAATTGAAATGCAGTGTCAGTGACAGTGGCCATCTTATTAAGCTTCGTCGAGCAATGCAATTAATTTACATGATAATGCCTCTCACACGGCAGCCCCACACGAAAATGGATGAACTTTGGCAGTTCTCAGATCTTTTAAAGCCCAAACAAGGCTGGATTGGTTTCTTTTCCGATTCAGGTCAGGATCTGCCACATATCTTGTTAAATATTTACAGGTCTTGCCGCTCACAATTTCGGAAATGTCAAGACTAACTTGCGAATAGAATGTAAAATGATTGGCTGCACAGCCTGCAAGTTTTGAAAGGATATTTCTGTAGGGGAAGTTGATGTGACCTAATTCCATGCATACGCAACTCTATTCTCTTTTCAATTGGATAAATAAAATATATAAAGAGGGGATATTCGAATAGAACAATTGATATTTAATTTACCATGACGCTGAAGTCAAAATATAAAACCTAAAACCCATTTAATAAATAGAATACTACAAAAATATAAAAATATAATAAAAGCAGATACATTTTTAGTTATTTTCATTTTCTGTTAGAGTTCAACATGACAATATATATGGATTTTTTTTGCATTCCATTAATCCCCAAGTCAGACTATGCAATATAGTAAAATATGAACCGGCAGCGCGGTGACAGGCTGTCCATCAAACTGTCCCTTGTCCCTTGTTCCTTTCGGCTGCAATATGTCGAACGGTTTGTCTGTTTGTTTGGCTCTTTGTTGCAACAACAACAACTACAAGCCTCCTCCCCTTCCAGCCAACTATCTGTGATTGTCAGTGCACTTAGCCAGGCCTGACATAAGCCGACTTCGCCTGGCTGTCCTCCTGTCAGCTGTAAATTTACGATTTTCAAGTGAAAAAAAAAAACGATTTGTGGAGAATATAAAGCATAATAAAAATCTTGATTTCACGTTAAGCCCGTCGTCTGTGAAGAAAATTTCATTGGCAGTCAGTCTCCGCTTGGATAATTGATGGAGACCTCCACTTGGCTTGGCTCTTAAAGCTTTTCGAGCAATGCAACTGCAAGTCGTTCCGCTTTATATTCCCTTCCGTTTTCCTCTGGTTAAGGTTCTTTATTTTTTTTGTTTTTATTGCATCTGCATTGTCCTGTTGCCTTCTTTCCATTTCCCCAATATCCCAGAGCGCGGGCGTGGGCGTGGGCTTGAGCAAATATTTGACTTAAACTGAACTTTTTCCTAGCTCGCTGCGAGAAGAGCAGTTCGGGCAGGAGCGGTTACAGCCCTGGGTTCTTTACTTTTCACACTCAGCCAGCCGTTTTACATGGCCCGCCGCCTCCTCCTCCGGCATAGCTGCGAGTCTATTGGCTTTGCATCGCACACTCGGAATAATAGGGAAAATATTACTTTTAAAAATGTAGTTTAAATATTTAAACAAAATTATTAATTGCTGGAATTGAAGATAAGGCTTAAAGCTAACACCTTGCAGTGTATTTCGTTGAACCAAAAGTATTGAAAAGTTCAGGGAAAATTGTTATAGTGTAGCTAATACATATCCTTCCATGATATGAGTTTTTGGCCGACGGTTTTAATGCGGTTAAGTGCCCTGACCCGGCCACTTCTGCTGGGCTGGCATATTTTGACAGCAAATTGACCGACAAACGTGTATCCTAATGACATGGGAATTCAATTTGGCGTTGGTTAAATCATTTTGCTCTGTCAGTGAAATTAGTCCTGGGTTTAATTGAATGAAATAAATGAGAGCTGTTGCAGTCCGCCAAAAAGGGAGTTGGAGTTGCGAAAGAGATAATGGAAATATAATGATGCCATAACCTTTCAGCGGCGCTCATTTAACTGACGCCTTTCAACACTCTTTCGAATGAAGATTGACATGCGAGGCGTCCATTTCCGTTGCCTTCCCTAGGGAGAACGTAGTCCAATCAGAGGTACACTCTCGCACACACACACACACACACACACCCCGTATATACACAATGTCAATCAACAAATAACAATCTGACAAATGCAAATACCAGAAATTCAAATTGTATGCGATATAAATAATTCACGGGCCGAGTAAGAGAGAGTGGAGTGGAGTGGGGGAACATATGAAAAGTTTTGTGTTTTCGTTTTCCGCCTTCACTGGGTTTTCCGCTCGCTGTTACAATTTAAATTTTAATTAAATGATAAAACAGCAAACGGCACAATCAGAGTGCAAAAGCGTAACTTTAGCTGAAGGATTTCGTTATTTTTTTTTTTTCCCACGCACACAATCCTGCGGCACAAAGGCGTCGCGTAAGTTGAGAACTTAAACCCCTTCCGAAGGATACGACACCTCACGTGACGCATTCGCCCTGTGGCCCGCGTATGTATCCCTCATGTGTCACCTTACATCGTTTTTCTTCTGCCCAATTTTTGGCTTTTTGGCTTTTTTTTGTTTACCAACTGACGTCAATCGATTGATTTTCGAGTGTGTTCTCCATTTCGATCCATTCTATCCCTAATTGCAATTGACCAACTGACCAGACACGCCCGACGACTCATCGATCCCATCAATAATACGCTGCTCGTCCTCCACGCACGCATTTATTATGCAATAATTAATTGTCGCACTCCAGGATTCGGGATGGGACAGAGCCCAAAGCGGTCAAGGTTGGCCCGCCAGAAGAAGACCCTTGGACCCCCCAGATGTCGACTTTATGCTTTGTTCCCATACTCAATCTGGCCGGCGAACATGTCACCGTTGGCTGTCATAGCCTTTAGCCCCTCGTTGTTCTTGGCCCTTTGCCACCACCATAAATGCCCGGGCATATCGTCACATATGTCATTTGTGCGCTCTGTTTATGGCCCAGTTTTTATAGACATTGATGAGTTCACGGATAGCCAAAGGGGGAGTAATGATGCTAGACGCCTTGAACCAGCGGTAGAGACATTTATTTAAGCCATTAAGGAATGCTAACTGCATTACGTGAGCTGGTGAGTATATTAATTGTGTTTATCTTGGTTAATAACCATAAAGAGATCATTACAATGAAGCGTCTAAATGTCAAGTGTTGTTTAGCATTCAAGTGTGGATAATAATGGGTTTTTAACATATATGTTTGAGGTGCAAGTGCTGTTCACAATGATCACTGCGATTTATTTAAATACGATTTCTTGCACTCTGTCCTTCAATTTGTAAATTAACCCAGAGCCATACATTTTTATTTTTGGTCCTTCGAGCCGGATCAGAAATGTAAATTTATGGCAATAGGAGCCCAAAAAGTGATTTTTCTGCAATTAGCGTGTTTTTCTGTTATTTATAGGTTTGAGTATAATAATCACTTTGATTTTAAGTGAAATTTAGGTTTTAAATACATTATAAGTGCTTTGAGTATATCTTTCCGAGTTCTATTCAGCAAGTTGATTGATTCTAGTCCCGCGCCGCCTTCTCCAGCCTATAAGTACTTCGGCAATAAAAGCACAACACGCCAGCGCTTGACCAACGAATAATAAATGCCACGATATATTATAATCTTGCAGTTTCAGAGGACTGCCGCCGGCCTGAGCCGGCAATCGGTTGACCTGGGACCTAAAAAAATATTCACGAATCCCAGAGTTTACCCAATGAGGCATGAGACCGGCGCTCCAGGCGTAGAAGGCAAACTCTCGCAGAGCCAGGGCGTAAACAGAGTTCTCCTGCAATACGGAGCTGTAGGACAGTCCAGTGACTATATCCAGCTCCGGCGACCTGCACAGGGCCTTGCGGTAGGAACGCTCCTGCAGCACCGAAAAGGGATCGTTGTTGTAAGAGTATATCTGGTAAGCATACTTTGTGTTCAGCGAGGTCATCATTTGAAGTTGTTCAGCGCTGCCCACTACAATGACATTGGGCAGAGTCTTTTTTAGGAACTCATGATCCATTTCTTCCTTGATCCTCTTCAGGTTCAGGTAGTTGAAGGCCACGGTTAAGTTGCTCTCGCGCAGCTGCTGGAAATTGAGAATGTGCTTGTACTGAGGACACATGGTCAAGAGAGTGCTGTACTGAGCATTTGTTATGCTCGAGTTAATCACGCCCAGAAAACTCATCACCACGATTAACAGACCCTTGACGGATCTGAGTCTATTTCCCCAAGGAATGGACATTCCCAGAAGGCAACGTATCATTCGCAGATTGAGTACTATGCCCAAGTAGTCCAAGGTGTATGGCTTTTTTTTTATCATATCGCAAAATCTCCTGAGAATAACCTCCACAGCACTGAGTAGTATGTATGAGCCAATAAACATGTAGGATAGACTCATGCCGTAAACGAGATAGAACCGATCCCCCAATGGTAACTCCGTGCCACAAGGCACTACGATTGACAGGGCGGACATACCTAATAGGGCATCGATTTTACTCAATTTCGGGTGTCTAAAGCTAATCAATTGCCCAGTCATTGGTAGATCGAGTTCTCCCCGAACGGTGCTCTCCATGATCTTCCATACAGGCAAGGTTTTATTGCCCATCAGGGGCCTTTCCAGGGTCTGCAATGTGACATTGTGCCTGAGGGCAAAGTTCCTTATTAGTTTGTAGACATGACCACCGTACCGTTGGCCTCCCGTGCGGGGATCAGTGTACATATAACTTCGAGGCGGCACTAAGTCAGGTAATGTGACGGCTATTTTCCCCATAAAGTTGCGCCGCATACTGGGAAATATGAGTTTCCCCTCGAAAGGTTTGTGCAGTTCTTGCAAGTTCGGCTGGGGAAATGGATAAAGTCTGAAGAAACGCTCAGCGTTTTCTATAATCAAAAGACTGAGAAACTTGTGTTCGGCTGCCTGCTGTTCGATGATCTCGAGGAGCTTCGTGGAAGCCGTGACTTGCAACCATATAATAATTCTGGCTTCCCGCATGTGATTGAAGTTGGCAGCCAGGGCTGAGAGCAACGAACTATCCTCCGGGGCATCCATATAGACAAGGGCCAGGGCATCCCTGTTGTGAAAGTTTACCAACTGGATTCGCTGAGTCTCATCCAAGCGAATGGTGGGCCATGAAAGGGGATATAGCTGCTGCAGATGGTCTAGGCTGGTTGGATTTTTGTGACACTTCCTTTGCATTAAGAGAAGAGTGGAAATTGACCGTTCTCGGTGCACGGAATCAAGGAAATCCTTGAGGAAATTAAGTTTCTCCACGGCGGCCACTGCCTCGATGACCGCAAACCAAAGAAATATGGAAAATTCCTTCATGACTCTTGTTACTCAACTGATGCCCGATCCGGAGGTCCTTTGGTTTTTAAACCCATATCCTCGCATCTCGGTGCTAATGTAATTTAAATCTAGAGCCCATATCTAAAGTGCTTTGCAACAAACCCGGACATTACGTATACGCACTGCTGGCGGACAAATGCGATTTGATATTAAAATTAGCATGAATATTAAATTCACATTACTTTTAGTGCCGCGAAAAGCGTCAGGTTGCTACATATTTAATTAAAGGCCGCGGCGCACATTGTTCCTACCCCGCTCCCCTCCCCTCCCCTACGCCTCCCTAAACTTTCGAACACATGTTTATGTCCTGCCATACGGTTAGTGCTTTTATTCTGGTTTTGGTTACTTTCCCCATAAAAACCCACTCGAGCTGAAGCCCCTCAACGACATAATTTACAAAGCGCTTTGGCAGCTGTCTACCTCTGTCTCCTGGATCCTGGCTCTCGTCTCCTGATTCCCGTTTCCCGTTACCCGTTACCCGTTCCCGTTACCCGTTTCCCGTCTTCTGTCGCCTTACCGACACTTCCGGTGCCACCATGTTTGGGTCTCCTCTGCCCTCTTATCGTTGTCAGTGTCAGTTTTGTGTTTGCGGCAAGCGGTAGCCGGTGGAGGAAGTGGAGGAAGTGGAGCATTTCAAGCGCATTTAATGCGCATAATGTCAAATGCAACAAAGCAACAGCAGAGAAACAACCAAGCCCCATCACCAAACCACCATGGAGTATGGGGCAGAGGACACCACTCTTAGCCAGGGTTCGGTTTTCGGGCAAAGGGCAAGCACATACACACACACACACACACACAGAACATTTTTAAGCAAGCTTAACCAGTCGAGTTGAAGTAAATTCCTTCATCTGATTAGGACAACTTTGAGCCAAGTGGTTATCTGGCTAATTAGGAAAAGGGTTGGCCATAAATACTTTGAACGGACTTTCTTCAATGAAGCCTGCAAATTAAAACCACTCATTTTGCTGCCAAAAACAGCAATGAAAAGTAGATGTAATTTATTGTCATTAAATAAATAGTTAATATTAATTAATGTTTATATTTTGCTGACTTAAATATTCCTATAGAAGAGTCTCTTTGAACAGTTTAAGTCCCTGAAAGATAAGGTATCTGATTCCCTAAGAAATTAAGTGTTTTAATATCTTAAACAATATTGAACATTTTGGTAAACAACTATGTTTAAAAAAAACAAACATTTTGAATTCAACCACTCCAACCTATCTTGTAAGTAATCCAAAATATTAAACACACTTAAGGCTTAGCTATAAAATTCACCACTCAACTACCACTCACCCTTAGGGTTTCCTGCCATTTAAGCATTGTAATATTCGCGCTAAGCATTCGCTGCAGTCTTTTAAAAACCCTCTTTCCCTAGACTCCTTGCGGAAAACTACTTTATTTTTATTTCGCCAGAGCCCCGAGCACTTTAAGCATTCCCTATCACTTGGCCAAGCCCAAATAAATACTGGGCCCCAAACTACTTCCACTACTTCGCTGTCGGAGGCACCTACAGATAAACTTTTATTGATATAAAAAATTACCCACGTAGAGCAAACAAACGGGAAGTACCGGGCACAAAGAGAATTGCTAAGGACAACAATTCCGTTTTATCCAAAAGCGAAATGCGGAATGCGGAATCCGGATACGGATGCGTTCGCTGGCACACACTTGAGTCGATGGCGGATATTGTGTGGTATTTGGAATGTGTGTAGCAGGACAGCAACATACCTTTGGCATTTCTCCGCGCTCTAAGGGCCGCGGGGAGGTGGTGTGGTGTTTATGATTTTATGTTTTGTTAGCAGATTTTTATTGGGGCCTCGCCGAAGCCAATGAGGCCCAGAGGAGAATGAAGTGCGCGAGCGCGGCATTGGCCATAAATTCAAGGCGAAACTTTCGGCGGCTCCGGCAGCTCCTTGTCTCCGCCAGCATGAAATTCCGTATAAGTTACGGCTCACGGGTCAACTGGCTGAGTTGGTCACACTCGCACTCTGTCCGTCAGCCTCATTTATTTATGCACTCGCACACACACACCGGCACACACACACTCGGTGGATCTGTGTAGACAGCCACAAATTCGCACGGAAATTTTATTGCCACTTATATCATTCGGTGTGAAATTAAATATTTAACTTCAGCCGGGGTAATTTATTATTTTCGTGTTATTGATTTATGTGGTCGAGAGATTAAAGATGTCGAAATTACAGGCAGAGTACGGAGAGAGAGAAGCTAAGGTTAAGGTTAAGTTCGCTAAGATTTACGGCAGGTCGTTAAACGGATTTGTTTTTGTTCTTTTCTTGGGTAAATACTGGTTAGAATTACTCACTTATCCCTACACGACTAAATATTTAATTTAATTCTCCCTTGCCGAGTCACCTGATTCAATTTTAATTAGCACTCCAGCGATTTCCGTTACAAAAAACTCGCTTGAAGGAAAATGTCACCGAAGCGACACGACCCGGCACGACGGGCGACACGACACGGCACGAACGAAACTCACGCACGCACACTCACTCGCACAACACACACGCACAACAGACACACTTCATCGCTGGCTCTCGCTCACTCTTTTTTTTTTCGGCTGGGTGGCGAGGGGAAGGAAATCTCTAAAGAAAACTCTGGCTTCGGTGGAAAATCGAGCGTTCGAGGGAAATCACATGTTTCATGTGCAAAGTATAAAAACAAACTGAACGCCGAGCGGCAAGTGGCAAGCCGACAAAGCCGACCGACTAACATATTTTCCCAATTGTGTAACGGGACCCGATCTCCAACAGTAACAGTTAACAGTCTCTGTAAGGCCGGAGGATTTTCCGAGCTGCTCCGTTTTGGGAAAGCTCAGCAAAGCTTTGAAGCCAGCCGCCTATGTTAAGCAGTTAACAGGAGCCCAATAACTGGGCCATGTTAAGGCTTTCCCTGATTATAAATTCTAAATTAGGTTAAGAAACTCAGAATTATAATAGATTTTTCCTTCAAGAATTTGCTAAATATTTTTCTAAATATTTTATTGTTTAACACATGTATTTATATATGTTTTAATTCAAATATTTGCTGCCAAATTTTGTCTAAAAGTCTTAAGAATGCAATAGGATTTATTAACATATATCTGCATAACAATTTATAATATTTATTTGTAATATCTATCACAATATATATATTTTATATGTAAATACAATTTTTAATTATTTATATATTTATTTCTAATATTTCTTATTGCTCCAAGCATAAACTTTTAATTTATAAACTTAAAGTTTCGGACGAAAATGCCAAATTAAATTTTAATTTCAAAATAAAGCACAAAACAGTCATGGGTTAAGACCGTAACGTTTTTCTGCCTGATTCCCACATAATTCGCACTTGTTGGGGAAATGGCTATAGCTGGAGATATCGTAATAGACAGGCGTACAGCCTCAGAGTGCAATTATCGCTAGTTTATGACTGCAACCTGTCTCAACTGAGTGTCGCAGCTTCAGTTCACTTTGGATTTGTCGCCTAACTCAGTTGGAGATACAATTTCTGCTTTTGCGGTCGGCCACAAATCACTTATGGAGCTATAATTAAGTTCACGCCTCCCCGCAAATAGCAACAGGTGTGTGGCAACCGCAATAAGCTGGCGATTTAATCTGAATCTTCAACCACAAAAATTGTGAACAATAAATAGAAGCGTAAGTGCTTTAAATCGGGCTACGAAATATAGTATATGCCTCTCAAATCTAGTCTCCCAATGATAATAAAGGGGTTTTTATGGGTTTCTGTTTTAAGACTTTCCCTTAAAATATTTAGTCTATATTTTGAGCTGTAACAAATTAAGACATAAACATATTTCTCAGGTTAATAATTGGATAATGAAGTGTTTACATTTAAGAGATACCCCCACTTAACTACAAGACACATAATTATTTATTTTCACAGCCTCTTTCTCTATTAAATCAAACACAACTTAGTGGTATTTAGAAAGGAAAATAAAAGAGAAAGAAAAATAGGAAAAACAAATAGATATTTGCCCCTAGTCAAGCTGAGCCAATAAATCAATTGCGACCAAAGTCAGCTTGGCGGCAACCAAGACGTTTAAGGTTGGCCCAGGCATTCCTTCTCTGAATTTCATTACGAATGCCAGGCACAGGGGCACGCAGCTGGATGGCCACTCAAGCCAAACAGTTTGCTGGGACATCGTAAGGACATCGGAGCAACGGGACAGGACAGCAGCAGTCAAGTAGCCAGGATGGGACACACACAGCGCCAGCTGCCTCCAGTCAAGTCAAGTGGAAAGTGGGTCTGGTCTGGTCTGGTGACAGGGGGCAAAAGTGTGTTAACATACTAATATTCACTTTGCATCTTAATCGTTGTTGTCCTGGCCAAAGGATGTTATTCCAGGGGTACGGTACGGGGGATTGATGGCCAAGGATGCTAAGGATGGCGCCATGAATGCTGTGTGTTGTGTGCCTGTCCTTACAGCAATTTCAATTGCTGCCTGTAGTTGAGATAATCATCATTATGCGGTGGAATTTATGCTGTTGTTCTGACATTAACGGAAGTAATTGTTGGGTAATTTTGACAGGTATGAATAATTTTGATGGAGAGGATATAATAGCAAGGAGTCTTACTCCAGGGAAATAATATTTTCTACGAGAATATTCAAGATATTGAATATAAAATATAACTAATTAATTTAATTTATAAATCCGTTATTTTTATTGGTACTAATTCTAACAACAAGTATTATTTTGTGTACTTCCCGGAATAGTTTTCTTATATCTTTCTAACATTTTTCTTTAGCGCCATCTGTTGCTTCGACTAAGAACATAAAAATCTCCAAAAAAGAGCTTTTTTTTTGGGTAGAAATCGGAACGAATAAAACGAAAGCTATATAACCATTAGAGACAGGATGTCTCACATTGTCCTTTGCATTTAGTTTACAGCTGGCAACGCTTAGAAGCTCTCCTTCATTTCTCTGCCTAGTCACAGCTTTCTCCCAGCCTCTTTCTCTCGTTCTCCCACTCTCTCCTGCTCTGTCTCTGTCCCCCATTAATATTGTCATCTCTGTCTTTTGAGCTTGAACTGCGAATAACAAGGTGAAGGCATAAGCAGCACGAACACGTGGTTGAGGCGGAAATAAGAGCGAGTTCGAGCCAAAGAGAAGAACCAAGCCAAAGAGCGGAAAGCGGAAATAAGAAAACGAGGATGGGAGGGAAAGAGCAGGAAGTCCCAGTGGAAAACATGTGCGAACGAACGCTCCTTGCCAGGCACAGCCATTAAGCGCATTTGCCTGTTTGGCCGCAAATCGCATTCGCTGACATTTCACATGGCATTTCCCTGGCATTTTCCGGACACCAAAGTGGCCTCAGTTGACCTCAGCCGGCCTTCTGCCGCTGGTGCTGCTGCATTTGCAGCTGCCTTCGCTGCCTTCGCTGCCTAATTGGCAATTTCTGTGAAAGCAAGTTGTCGTGGCCGTTAATGTTGTCCGCTTTCCGTTTTTGCTGGGCTTCCTGTTGATTTCAGATTAATTAATTTAGGACACGCACGGTCTAAAGGTGCAGAATTAATTTCAAAATCAAGCTAATGCTTTAATTTCCCGTCGCTAGGACTTGTTGCTCCAACTCCGTGCTGTGCTTGTTGTTGTGGGTGCGCCCATTAAAGTGCATTAATTTCGTAATGAAACCTTATGACGCAAGCCAACGCGGCGTATACGTAGTGCGCGCAATGACGGCCGCCTGAAAGTATGCTGCAAACACTTTAAACGTTTTGAGAAGCATTGCGTCTGAATGGGTTTATCCTTGTGGTTATGAATAGCGAATCGCTTGAGAATATAGCGTTGAGGTTGGAAGGTTGGATGGCTTTTCCGCCGGGATGGTGCTTGGAAAATGTTATTAAGCCGCAGCACATGCTCTCGATTTATCGAGTTTCGTCCGCAGGGCAGAATGCTTTGCAAACTAGGTTTTCGAATGGCCAAGTTCATAAATTCGCGGCCAAGAAATGGCTTCGCTTCATAGCCATATGCACATTGCGGAATCTAATAAATTATGCATATTTGTCGCACAATTTGTACTTGCAATGGGCCCTAAAGTGGGAGAGCGTGTACTATCTTTTAAAGCCATGAATATTTCAACTTCTGGCTCTCTTGGCCTCCAGCCCTGCTCAAAGTTTTATGATAAAATTAACAGAGCAGCACACTGACATAACTCACAATTTACCCAAAGGTTCTAAACTTAAGTAGAAACAATGTTTTTGGCATGCGTTGCGACCAGAAATTACCTTGTAATATAATATTTTGGAAGAACAGCGTTGCCTTAAGGCTTGAAATTCCATTTATAATTTGGCTAGTGACCTTAAAATGTTAGCTATATTTCCCTTTCCTGGCTTTGATTATTTTATAGAATAATTAAATCAGAACACGCAACAAATTCGCAGTTTTAAACATTCTTCATGGCTCATACAAAGCTTATAAATAATTTGTAGGCAAATTGTTAGCAGAAATAAATACATATATGTATGGTTATCACGTTACGCAACCAATTACCATTTTTAAACATAGCCAAGACCTTGGTCAGAGGACGTTTTGGTAACAAAAATGTATCCGCTTGATTTATGTGGTAATTAAAACGTTATTTACATAAAAATATTAAAAGTGTGAAAGATACTTATTACTAGACACGATATTTCTTTTCTTTCTTGTAGACAATAAATTTCAAAGTCAAGATTGCCAAACAAGATTCACATTACATCCTTTCTGTCGAGATATCAGAAGGTTTCCACAGATCTCTGCTGTCAAAAAATAAAATGCCTAAGGGGGCACTTTTGTTAGGCAATCAAGGGGCCCACCGGCTGTGGAGATTAAGCCGCATCCAAGGGATGCCAGCTGCTAATTGCAAACGAATCGTTACGGTCGGACGGACGGACATAGATACGACACACATCGAGCTGGACACAGTACATGCCGGAGTTCTACGGGGTATCCAGGACCCGAACTCCCGTGCCGAGGCGACCGCACTCACGTAAAACACAATTAGGAGGCACACGCACATGGCGGGCAAACACATTTTGCTTTGTTTCAGCTGGCGTGGCATAAACATAACATAAACAATGCGAAAACATTAAACATAACACAGGACGCATGGCTGGCATAACGAAATGCTTGCCAGGATACGCGGCGGCACATAGATAATATACCTGAAGGCGAAGCCAGGACCCAAGGGGGCGGTTCGTCCTTCGTCCGTGATGATTTGCGGCATTTTTTATGATTGCTTTATGAGTATGTGAGTAAGTGAGGAGAGGCAAAGTGAAACGATGCCCGACAAAGGCAAATACCACTCCGGAATGCGAGGAGAAGTCATTTGCGAAATTCACAAAATTCCTATGAGGAATTTTTCCGCGGCGAACAACAAGAAACCAAAGCAAAGGTGTTCCTCTGCCAAAAAAGACATAATTGATAGCGTGTTTCGTCAAGGAGCAACTTCAGGGGCCACTCACACAGCCATCAGCCAAGTTTTCACACGATAAAGCCCATTTTCCCCACATCATATTTTGTGTATACGTACCGCAGTCAAAGGAGAAAATCTTGCGTTAATTTAGACACTTTTACTCACCTGCAAGAAAGAGAAAAGGAAAGGGAAAAGACATATGAGAACACAGTAAATGTACACAGAGGGGAATATAATTATAATAGATGATTCTTAATAGGTATTTCTATAAATTTTAGGTGCAAATAAAAGGGTTAAATGGAACAGGTAAGAAAATACGAATTTTGTTCTACTCTTTCTTCTATCTTTTGTTGTTTTTTTCTCTGAAAGAAACTATGCAGTGGGTGTGACCAGAAACTAAAGCTCTTAATGTTCTTCAATGGGCTCTTGATATACGAGCTGCTGCTGGCTGCTGTTGGCTCTGGCGTTCTGTCTCGACTTTTATGGGCCATTGTTAAAGGAATCCTTTTTTATTCTCCTATGAAGAGGTAAAGCTTTGTATGCTTATGGCAATAAAATGGCTTAAGCGATAGAGCGAGCGACTGGCCACGAAACGCAGCTGAGGCGGGGGAGGAGGTGGAGTCGTTAAACTCTAGTCCGCACTCCTCCCCTTAAGCTGAGCGATAATCATTCATTTCAATTACGCGCACTCTCACACATTGTACGGGTGAGGGGGGGAATCCATTGCAAGGCCCGGCTTAATTAATGGCTATAACTGCCAGGAGCTGACAAGCCAATTACCAGGATGGCTTGCACCCACGGCTGCCCGAGCGGTGTAATCACCAATCAAAGAGGTGTCGATCTACACACACCGGAAAAGAAAGCCAAGCCGAGCCGAGCATAATTGAGTTATTTAGGCTAATTGGCACACACACACAGCGAAACGATGACGTAAATTGGCTGCACTGCAAGCCCAAAGCCGCAGAAGTTTGCACAGCCAACACGGCATCCCCCTTCACAATTGTTGACTGAATGACTTGGCCCACTTCCTTCGCCACACGGCATGGATGGCTGGGAGTGGATCCACACAATTCATATTTCATTCAAAAATTTTCCTGCCAAATTTCCGGCTGCCGACTACGTGCCACATCCAACACATCCTCAACTAAATTGAATTAAACAATTGTTGCATTTTGGGGTGCCACCGTTTCGTTGAATTATTTATAAAAAGATTTGGGTAAACCAATAAAGTCCCCTAGACTCAACCTCGTTATCTGTATTTTCATTAATTTTGACTTAGCGCCCATAATCCAGCATCCACCACTGCCAGGCTCCTTGCCTTTATATATATATTCCCTCAGTCTCATATCTAAATCCCATTACTGTCGTTCGAGGGAGGAGCCGAGGACCCAAAGTGAGAGCAATAATCACAGACAAAACGGGATAACAGGATAATAAAAGTCAAAGTGCTAAAACTAAATTAAACTGGCCTCGAGGCCGCCCCTTCACGCATAAGCGATTTGTGCGTGGGTGTCAGAGTTGATTTAAGATTTTCTTTCCCAGATATTCTCAGCAGAGGAATTTAATGGCAGCGGCACATGCTGCGTATACGCAATGTGAGAGAAGCTGTTCAAAATTTCATTTGCCTATATCGACGAAAATTTATGGGAAACAATTATGCATAAATTGGCTTGGGTGTTTAGCTAAAAATGTGCAAATGCGACAAAATGAGCGCAAATCTGTGATAATAATAATAAAAATATAATGCTAAAAAGCTTAAATGGTTCTGTAAGGATTTAAAAACCTTAACCGATTTGTACACATAAATAATCTTTTTTTCTGCTTTTTTTCTTTTTAACATATTTAAATCCTTTCCTGCTTATTATTATTAATATTAAAATAAAACATACTCAACAAAATACCATCCCTTCCCAATAGGCTGCTACATTTTTCATTTAAATTAAAATACTTTAAGTAAAAAGATTTCTTCACATAGAATCCATGTCCACAATCAATCGATTTTCTAGTCGACCTTGATAGATTAGCCGTAATCAGATGGGGCTTATAACGCTTCGTCATGTGTCACGTATTCCCACAGAAAACGCAAAGAAATATTCTCCTTTGTCAGGACGTTTGCTTGGATAAAAGCAAATATTTATGTAGATTTTTGCGCACGCAATCAGCTTAAGAATACAAGAAAAAAATACAACAAAAAACGCATAAATTCGCCGGAAGGCAGGTCGAAAACAACAAAAACAACTCAAGACCTAACCACATGTCGCAAATTACAAAGCGACCTTAGGTACACTGCTAGAAAAATTAAAATCATTTAAAATTAAAATTTTTTTAAAAGAATATTGTAAAGATTCATTAAATTTCCCTTTCCTACATTTATATGACAAATTATACATTATAACATTAGAAAGCCTTTTTCATGAATGAGGATTAGAAAACCATAAATATATCAACATTGTATTAAGGTGTACGCTATTATCGATGCAAATCGCGATATTTTAATTAATTTTCTATATTAATATAACACATATAATTCGCTATTTAATTCTACATTTATCTTGATGTTTCCCTAAACTAACTTTATTTATTTTATTATTTATTTATAAATGGGGAATCATTCTTTGACAGATATGTAGTTATATTTTATACATAGACTTTATATCGATGTTATTTCGATAAATTTAATATTTTATCACCATTTAAATAGCGTTGATGTGTCTCTAAAGTATCTTTATTACCGGAGCTAATTCTGTACACAACTTTTAAATTTTTGTATGCCTATTTCGCTATATTAATGAATTTTTTATTTTTATTTTAAGACCCCATTATTTAGCTCAGTGCCTTGTGTGACCCGCATGGAATCCAAATTGGAATTGGAATCCCGTCAACCACTCACCTCTCATCCAGACGCATACTGCTGCGACTGATGTCACTCCACACGGACATGGAGCGCGGCCGCTGGAAGATGGACTTGGAGAAGCGCCGCACCGCTGTCGACGGCGGCGTGGGCACCTGCTGCGGCGGATAGCCGGCCAGGTCGGGCAGCCCCTCGGTGAAATTGACATTGCGGGGCAGGCGGTGGTTGAGGGGAGGCGATGCCCCCGAGGGCATCGAGTAGCTGCAGGTTTGGTTATCGTCCGACATGCCCAGCGCGGTGTAGCTCACTTGGAGGTTGTGGCTCATTTCCTTTGACAGGGGCCCGGGGGATATGGGGATATGTGTGTGCGATTCTGACCAGGTTTCTCGCTCGGCCCGGGCCTACATCATTTTGGCGGTTTTTCACTTTCACAGTTCACGAGTCACTATTTGCATGCCTATTTTGCTTTCGCTAGAGATTCATCTGCTCCGAACACCCGCCGCTGACTGAGTGTGTTGCGAAATTTGTTTATTTTCTGCTGTCTGCTGTCTGCCGGGTGTCTTGTGTGTATAATGGGTGGTGTTCACGACATATCGGACACTTCATTAAGCACAATCAGGCCAAACAATTGACTGTCTCGCTGGCTCACTCGCTCGCTCTGTCCGGCTCTCGGCTCTCAGCCACATTGCTGCATTGGGTAACTAAGTGACAATGATAAATGGTTGACCTGCGACCTCTCCCCTCTCTCACACCCGCTGTGGCGGTTGCTTAATTGAGTGCAGCAGACATGCAGCACGCAAAAATTTGCAAAGTTTAGAGTTCAAGTGCCAAGATGATCAATCAGACAGCCATTCAATCAGTCAAATCATGCGGAGTCCCCCCCTTAGAGATTTTAGAGTTAGAAACAAAAGTTTTGGGAAAATTCGAACATAAGCAAACTAAAGAAAAGGATCCACTTATTTGGTAATAATGAAATAATGCATTATAAGCTTAAATTGTATCTGAATATCAATTGGATTAGCAACCTATTTTTTCCAATTAATTAATAATCGTTAGCCAACTTTGGATTATAGTGAGCTCCATGAATTTAGACAGAACCAAGTCGCTTTATCTGAATATTGTATAATACTTCTATATTCTATAATAGTAATTGTAATCATAATAATATTAATTAATAAGTCCTAAAATAATATTAAAAGCTAAAAAAAGGTCCATATTTCCTTCAAGACAAATCATAAGAACATTGAAAAGCTCAAAAAAGAAAAAAAACATACAATTATTATTGATTGATTTAATTTAGTGAATATTATAAAATAATAAACATATTTACATATTTCCATAAAAAAGAATATAAGCTAAACTCAAAATAAAAGAATTCACAATTACCAAAGCTGGTGCTTCTCAAGTAGTATATTTTCCGCGAAGTTTTCCCATTTACTTTTGCAGTTTTAGTGATTAATCAAAATGTTCTCATTATGTTTTCCGAAAGTAAGTCGGCCCACACAGACCCTTATCAAGCCGAAATGAAAACGAGGCGTGGCGCTTTTCATCAGCATAATGAAAATTAAATTTCAGAAGGAGACACACCCACACGCAGCTCTGAACAGCCCACAGAAAGCTGCAGTTTCTACGCAGATGACGCAGACGAGAAATGAACAAAATTGAATTGTTTTTTCGACTGCTGTCGGGACACTCCCAACGCCCGTTATCCCATGTCCTTGCTTTCGCTGCAATATTTTTGGGCCATCCTTTTTTTGTGCTTTCTTTTTTGGTAATTTCATGCTTTATAAACCAACGGTTTATGGTGCGCTTCGCAGCTAGTTGAGTTTTTCGTTTTACGTTTTTTAAGAGCAATTTCTCTCTGCGCTCAACGTTAAAGTTGTTCAAGTGCGTTCACAAAAGGCTCTTCGCAAAAGGTCCCCAAGGCCCGCTAGCATGCTACACAATAACTTGGCCAACTAAGTGCCACAATTAACAAATGTAAAGAGTGCTAAACGGCAGCCACGCCCACTTTCTTTGCCCCAAAATTTGGGTGGCACACGCGATTTCCTAAAGTTTAGCATAACTAAGACATTAAATGGCCTAGCAGAAAGTCAGACGACTTCGGGGGGGAGAGTGGCAATATGTGTGTGTGTGACACTTGCAAGGTCATGATTACAAATGTATTTCGCATAGCATACTTTCTGGGTGCCAGCCAAAAGGAAAGCCAAGGAAATCGAGAAAAGTCAGCTGGCTTCGATGAAGGCAGGGGTTTTTGCGGAAGGCATTCTGAGTACTCTAAGCCTTCTGTTGCCATTGATATAGAAACAAGCCGCGCGTATGTGTCTTTTTCTTATTTCTTTTTATATATGAGAGTGAGTTCTGAAATTGATTTTGATTATATCTTGATTGAATTTTGATTGTATCTTGAATCAAATAAGAAATAAATTCATATTTGCAGCAGAGCAGTCAAAATATTTATAAATAAAATAAATCTATATTATATCAAAACAATAAAGGAATCATTTTTCATTTCTATCTAGTTTTTTAATGGCAATAAAGTCATTCTATTCTATTAAAGGTAGATAACCCATTCCCTTGAAAGCTTTGCCATATTTTAATATAATTTATTTACAAATAAAACGTATGTTCATGGGGCATTCTTCATGGCAATTAAACTAAAATTCGAAACTTGCTCCCAGCCCTGATGCCCACTGTGCCCGCACTCCAATATATATGCACATACATAATAAATGCCTGAAAATAGGCTTCTCTGGTTTTATTAACAGGAGGTGACCGCAGAACAATTCCCTTGCCTGGGTCCGGAGCCCCACATGGGCAAAGTTCCCGCCTCATCAATTAATGAACTTTCTCACCCCGTGTGTCCGGAAAAGACAGCAAAAAAAAAAGAAAAATAAAAATGAAAAGGCGAAACATGTGACAATAGTTCCTTCCTTTTTATATCACGCCGGAGAACATTTATTGTTGGTGCCGAAAGGAAATGTCTTTCAAAATGGCTGACAAACAGAACTGATGTAAACATGCGGGAATTGTCCGCTTCTAATGCTGGGCAGAGAGTGCGAGCCTGTTCGGGGAGCGGGGGAGGCAATAAAAAATGTGTTAGCCTAGCATGTGTTGGCCATAAATTAGGAGGGAAAAAACAAAGCAAAGCCCCTAGACATGAGCCTGTGTAATATATATGTATATGTGCCGACATCTGCGCAACCAGTTAGGCAATCCACAGATCCCGAAGTGAGTTCCAGCGGGGCCAAGGTGCATTCGCTGCTCGGGAGCGGATAATCCTCGGTTGACATTTCGCCTGAGACCATCAAAATGAGCTTATGTGTGTGTGTGAAATCCTTCACTGAACCCCATCTGAAATGAATATCTCCCCCTCCTAGCCGAGCATTTGGTCAAAACTTGTCAGCAGTATCTTACCCTCATCAGCAGCGCTTTGAACTCAATTTTTACACAAAAGCTGACCTTTTCTGGCATTCAAATGGTTCAAGATGGAAGGTCTTGCGGGCTGGGCTGATGGGGGATGGCAATAAATGGAAGATGGCAACTCCATTAAGTATTTACCCAACAATATGAATATGTAATAAAGAACTTTGATAACATTGTGACCGCAAACTAGGTTATGTGATGTTTCTATGGCCAAGATGTAAGCGAAGATGCCAGCGATTGGCAAAATAAACTTATAGGTTGAGTCAAGAAATGCAAAACTTTCTCTAGGCAACGGAGGTTACGAACTTTTAGCTTTGTAAATGAGAAAGGATATAGAGAAATCTCTACAATTATTATTAATATATTAAAGCAAACCAAATCCTACATATACAAAGAAACGCTCTTAAATATTCTCCCTCAACATTTAAATCTCTGAAATATTTTCCCCAATTAAAATTTCAACAAAGAAGCCATTACTTTTCATATCCGGAAATTGCTTTAATTTGGTCCATCAACAAACTTTGGGCTTTTATCTTTCCCGTATAATGTTATAACACTTTTTCCTAATTTTTGGCCACCGTCCATGAGGAAATTGTGCTTTTCCCTTTTTTCCTATCTCTTTTCGGCTCACTCTGCCAAGTTGAAAATTGATTTGTGGCTGCGGAGAAAAAGTTTAACTTTTTGTGGTCGGGAAATTGAATTTTTATTCCGATTTTGCCCCGTCTTTTTCTCTGTTTGCATATCGATATGAGAGGAAAAGTTATCCAAGTGCCACACACTCACAAGGTGTGTTCACACCTGTCTTAAAAAAGCTTAAAATTAGCAAGTCAAACACAAGTAGACTCTTCGATTCAAATAGATACTGGCTTTCAATGGCTTAGGTGGCCCCTTATCCTCCCTTCGGTTATTGTTATTCCAAATTCAAAAGGAAACTTTTGGCCAGCATAAGGAAAAAGTTGGAGAACAACTTCCACGAATGAATGCACATTTGTATACCTAAAGTTGAAAACCGAAACTGACATTAAGGGTAAAGCTCGTTCGCAGCTCATGGTTAATTCTATTTCTTTAATACTAAAGCTCAAATCCAATTTCTGGGAAATCACAAAGGAAAACGGAGCAGGAAAAGTCGAGGAGAAATCACTTAAATGCCTGTGACCTAAGAGATATAAATAATCTAAGAAATGCGAAGTGGTCTCAACGAGAAAAAAAATCTCTACAATAAAACAGACAAATAATGTACAAACAAACGATGCCCCCTGCAGTGTGGGCGTGTGTCCAGATTACCAAGAAGCGAAAAAAAAAACCAGAGCCAAGAAATAAAACAAGAGAATATATGGGATGAGTTAATAAAGCGTGATAAGTTGTCTCTGTAATACATTGAGCACAGGCAAACAACCAGAGATCGAGTCAGTCTGGGCAGTCGTGCAATTTTTTTTCTGGACGCAACCGTCATCACTTATCCGATACAAATAAGCATCAGCAGGACGCTCCCAGGGACCCCAGTAAATGTCAACCACAAATGTTAAGGGCAAAAGTTAAGGCAAAAGTTGAAATGCTGGGCCAGAAAAATATAAGATTATTCCTTCTTTTTTGGGCTTGGTTTAAGGCTGAGAATAATACGTTGGGAAATAGGATTTATAAATACTGTTTAAATATTTAAATTAATTTGAGGCACAGTTCAGTATAATTCATAGAGAGAATATAATTATTCTGATAACGCACATATCATTTAAAATTCTTAAATAAATATAAACTAAATCCAAAATAAAATAAAAATCCAGGCACGCCAAACATGGTAATTTCGTTTGTCGGAATTTTCAGACGTGGCATTTCAATGACAAACAGAATTAGCATACTTATCGTTGGTGCTGATTTACCACAAACACACACACAGCACAAGTTCCCATTAAATGGTTAAATGTCCGGCAATCGCAGAATGTCATCTAAACGGTCACAACAGCCACAACAAAAACACTCACTGAACCCTGAACTTTGGCTCATTAGTCAATTATTCGAATGGAGAGCATGGCCATGTCATCCACTGAGGGATTGACAGAGTGCCAAGTAAATGAAAAAGTCATCAATCTAAATGTGGGCCCAGCATGGGCTCATCATTGGGGATCGGGATAACTTGAATGGCAACAGGAGGAAATTGGGCAACTTAAATTAATCTCGGAAGGCGCTAAAGCCATAAATTAGTTAAACTGCAGGGCAGGCAATCCCTGGCGAAATCATAGATACTTTACTTTGATTATAACTTTGCGGCTACTTTGGGTTATTCATTTGGAATGCACGACAATGGCTGCATTGAGACGAGCTTGGATATACATATATTCTATATACCTCATACAATAAGGTTGTAAGTGTTGTGTGTTTTATATTCTCGCCATTCATTTTTCTTTCCGGCCCTATGTTTTCTTCTTTTTTTTTGTGGGCCACAATTTGCCGTGTGGCATAACCGTAGATTAACTCGACCCTTTGCCAGCCTTTGGTCCCTCTTCGTCTCCTTCCGCCCGGCGAGAATGGGGCGTTAGCCAGGGATTAGCCTAGCCTGTTACATCCCGTTCCGGACCGGACCCCGCCCTGTAGATGGATTCCCACCATTCTCCAGGAGTCCCAAACACGTAGCCACAAAAGTTTTCGCCGCATTCCCCCGGCCATGGTTGCCTTTTTGCTGGTTTTTCTCAATTTGGTTAAGCTTTCACTTTTAGCTTTTTAAGGTATTTTCCCAGCGTAGCCAGTCAGTGAACTGACCCAGTCCCCCGGTCTTTTTCTCTCTCTCTCTCCCATATATCTAGCTGGCTTTTTTGATCACTGCAGCAGCCCTTGGGCAAATGAGTGAGAAATTAAATGCAAAATATATATAACTCATACGCCATGTGTGCCGTGCTCCTTAAAAGACTTTTACGACCCGCCCATTTATTGCGGAGTCCTTTCCTTTGGTATATGTATATGGCCAATATGAGTTGGTTTTTTATGTTATTTTTATGTTTATTATTATTTTAGGTTTTGTGGCTTTTCGATTTTGTTACACTTTTTCTCCCCGTTTCTTTACTTTTATTTTGCCAAATGAAAATGCCGGATTATTTATGGCCGTGCTCACTTTGTTGACAGCCACATAAATTACTTTGAAAATGTATTATATATCCTTTTAATGCGACTTTGTTGAAGAGGAGAAATAAATTCAAAAGAAAACTTAATTGGAATATGCATAAGCATGAATGAGCATTTCGGGCGATTTCACAAAGGAAATAAAAATTAAATTAAAGGGAAAGAATACAAATAAAAAGGCTACACTTTTAACGAGTTCACTATTATTTATATAGGTTCTATATGAGCCCCAATATAAATGCTGAAATATTCATAGCCTATTTAATTTATATATCCAATTAAAATGCATGAATTCTAGTTTTTATAATAACCAAATATCTTCCTAAATATGATCTAGTATCTGCAAATATTTGCAAGCATAATTAGCCAGAGCTACCCGTATAAATGTAATCAAAATTCCCACAAAATAGTTAGTCCACTTTTGAAGTTACTACTTCGACCTTTGCCAAGCTAATTAAACTTTTGTTTTTATTTATTCCAAATTGCCAGAGTGAACCGCAAAAGTAGGGCCGCGCCACGCCGAGTGGCTTAATGAAAGTTAAAGTAAATATATAATAAAGTTAATTGGTATGCAAATTTGCGCTGCTTGGCCAATTTCCCCAAAATGGGTGTAGTGTAGGGCGGCGGGTGGTGGTAGGTTGCCGCCTGCATTGATGCCAGCGAGCGGAATGTGTCATAAAACCTAATTGAAAATTTCAGCCACGAACCGACGACGACTGTGGGCGTGTCGCAGTGGCAAGAAATATTATCGGGGGGGAGGAGGGAGGCGGCTCAGAGATAAGCAAAATAAACTGCAGCATCCCTATGTGGCATATAGAAATGTGTCAAGGCGAGACGAGTCGTTGGTCGTTGGAGGCTGGGACCCAAAAACAACGACGGCTAAATACCTGCAGGGCCTCCGCTCACAAAGGCAAACATGACAACAAAGTTGTGCTCGTTCACATACATAGTATATGCGATACGAGGCCCGTTCCGAACTACCTCTACCATATGTAAAAATAAAAATGTTCACTTTGAAATAATTCGCTGGGCTTGGTAAACAAAGCCAAGGGGACAACGGGGCGGATCGATTTTGTGCGAGAATCCGAGAAGGAATGAAGTTTCTTCAAAGGCTGCGCACAAAAGTGTGCTATAAAGTTTGCCCTTGCAGCTCCGCCACACACACACAAGCACACACACACACACGCCCCTAGGAGGATATCTGGATTGCTCCAGTTGCGGCGCTGCCACTTGATTAAGTCCGTTTTGGGGAATTCATTTCGCTTTTTATTTCGCTTCGACATACATTATCATTATTTTCCATTAAACCCAAGGACACAGACACAGTAACTTTCACTCTCTGTCGCTGCTATTGTCGTTCATTCTTCATTTCTTGCTATATGTATATATTTTTTGTAATTTTTGGTTGCCTGATATTTTTCGCTAATTAACACAACAAATCCGGCAGACACGTGGGTGGTGGCGGCGGTGGCCTTCGGTGGCCTCGGGGGCGCGGACACGATAATGTCGTTCAAATACGCTTTGATTAATCCGCGGAGGTGACACAGTCGCGCACACCATACCGCAAGTAGTCAGGTCGAGACTCCACGGATATCGCTCGGTCCTCGGACCGTTCTGCATCCAACTGGCAGCACAAACGAACTGAGGCTCTGCTACCAATCTTTTCGCAGCTGGCTGCCTCCAGCAAGCGTCCAAAGTCACGCACCACCAGGAGCAGGGCCACAAAGTATCCTGTCGCTCACAGTGTGCGATGTGTCTGTGTGTGTGTGTGTGTGTGTGACTTGGTCCTGTGAACACGCTCTTCGGCAGCACTCGCTCTCTCTCTCGCTCTGCAACTCTCTTAACCAGAATTGAATGCTGGACGCAGTTAACTAGAGTTGTCAAATCTGCATAAATAGTGCATCGAGAAGGATATGTGATATCGGAAGCGGTCTTCTTGAAAGTTATTACTTTTAGGTAATAAAATGATTGTAACCTATGGAAAACTACTAACAACATCGATGGTATAAAGATAAAATAGAATCTATGGAAAAAATCGATTTAAACATTGATATAATCTATGCTTTTGGTTTTGGTCGATTATGAAATCGGTACTAAAAGAATCGACATATCGTAATTATATAGTTAATATGCGAAATTATTAGAAACTATTAACATAGAATCTTTTTTACTTTATGGAGTAAGATATTAAATCTTAAGAATTTCTTAAAAGCTGCCTAAATACTCAACAGTTGTCACCTTTTGTAAACATTACAAAAATGTTAAGGCCATTACTGCTCTCTGTTATAATAAATAATAATAATCATAGGAAATAATTTATGAGTTCAATGTAATATTCAATGATTTCCCACCCAGCTTGGAAGATCCTTCTATAGCATCTGTTTTTCTCAGTGCCTCACCGCTCCGTTTAGGCCCTCATTTCGCCTGCCAAAGCACGTGTTATATAACAAACAATGGAATTCCAAAGCGAAAGAGCGATTCTCCGGCAAAGAGAGCCACCAATTTCGTGGTCCCATAACCCAGAAGAAGGACAACAAACAAAACAGAATGATAATTTGGCGCCAAAGAAACGCATGGCAACGGAACAACAGACGACTCCTTTCCATTCCATTGCGTTTCGTGTAAACATTGAAGCTTTTCTGTGACGTCAGCTGTGTCCTTATGACGTCAGATGACAAGGCAAATCGAAAGTCTACAAAAGACAGCACCATCTGTTGGCCAAACTGGCAGGCAATAACTTCTGTTTAGGCCATGTTAAGTTAGCAACTGTTAGCGTTTCGCCTGGAATATTAAAACGCACACACTAAGGGCATTTTGTACTTACTTAACTTCATATTTCGGTCACGTTCCAACTAGCCACAAACATTTGCCGGGCAAACAAAGAAATGAAGATATTTAAACATTACCAATCATACTAAAAGAAACCACAAAAAAAAATGTATAGACAAAGCCAAAAATGAGGTACGGAAGCCACCGACCCCGTCATCTATGCGCCTGGGAATTGAAAAACATTAAAACACAATAGGTTGTTGTGTTGCACCCACACTCCGGTCTTTGTGTAATGGAAAGCGTATTGATTTCCATAAGTGATTGATGAACCCGAATCGATAGACCGAAATTTCCATGCGGCCCATGACTAATATATGTAGGAACCAAGGTCTATGGACTGAAACAAAAGTGCAACTGACAGCGGTTGAGTGTGTGCGGCATGCGGGTGTGGGTGCGCGTGTATTGAGTCCTTAATTCGGTATGCAAATCCCCCAAACTTCAACTGCAGGCACTTTGGTATTGGTATTGAGAGTGCATTAGAAACGGCTTTAATATTAAATTTAATCCAGATTTAAAGGGGGGTTTGGGTATGTACATTTTGGCTAAACAATGGAAAATCTTCCCAGGCTTAAGAACAAAGCACTTGATATGCATTGTCTTTTCCACAGATTAAGTGACCAAAACTTGATTTTGGCTTTAAAGCGGCTTAGCTTTTTTTTGGTAAATTAAATATTTATTTTAGTTCATTAATTAAACTAGATTAGCTTGGATAAGATAACAGATTATATTAACAATTTCTGGGGTTAGTTTGTTTTTAGTTAGTTTTTATTCCTAAAACCGATGGTTTTTAAATATTTATGCCAGCATCAAGGCTAACCCTTCAAGAGTAGACATTAAAATCATGCAAAAAGTGCAGACAACGCACATATGACTTTAGAGCAGAGCGTAGAGTAGGGATGTCAAAAAATAGCTATACTTTATTGATGCTTAACTTGAAGGTCGATATATGAATGGATGCATTAAGAAAGGTATTCAATAATATGATTTATGAAAGTATTTCCTTTAATGTAATCGATAGGCAAAGAATAGATAATTATTATAATAATTATTATAATATATAATAATTGAAATAACTCATATTTAAACATTAAATTCGATATATTTCGATATTTCATTATGATATATAAAAATTTACGATATTTCCGATAAATTACTTAGCATGATATTTTTATTGGCATATCTTCTATGACTTTCCTCTTTATATATGTATGTACATCCCTAGCCCAGAGCAACCCGCTTAGACTCTTGTACAAAATTAAATTTAAACCCCTTTTCATATTTAAAATAGTTTACATTATATGCTTTTAAGGGCTTAACAAAAAACCAGTTGCAAAAGGGTTTGACAAAGTTCAAAGTTGTCCGGACCAATTTTGCGCTGACTCGATTACACATTCCGGTCAATATTGGGACCTGTCCCATTGATATGCCAAGGAGCGCAGGCCAAGGAAAACCTCAGCAAACACTGTCCCCGAGAAAAGGAGTCTCCGTATGTGTGTGTGTGTGTGTAGTTGATTAGTAAATGGGCTTCTTATAGGCCCATATAAGTGCCTGTGTGTGTGCTGCAAATTTGTTGTCAATTTCCGGCAATTTGTCGTTGGCAGCAAAATCATTGTGATAAGGGCCAGAAGCTGGGCCCGAAGCCGACGCAGGAAGACACATCCTGTAATGGATCCGCAGCCAGGCAACACAATCAACACAACATAATATAAAAGTAAATTAGAGTGTGCCGAGAAGAGAAGAGAAAAAAAACTTTGGTTGGTAATTTGCAACGACGCTAAACGAGGGAGTCAAGTGCGAAAGTGGCGGGAGAAAGTGAACCAGGCCATCGCAGGCACTAGTTGATGGCCCAAATTGAGTGTTTGAGCCAGCGCCACCTCCGCCTCCCTCTCCTCATCCACTTTCACTTCCAGTAACCGATGTCAGCCGTCAGGTCGCTCCAATTATGCCAGAATTCAGGCGCTCTCTGATTGCTTAATCTTGCCGGAATGCATTAATGTGTCAGCGCTTGGAGCCTCGAAGCTCTGAATTGAAGCCACGTTAGCACGTACGCACTTACAAGCGAGAGCGTGGGAGTGTGGCAGCGTGGCAGTATGGGTGCTGGTGTAATTAAAATGTCAAAACGAATTTACATGCCACATTCCTTCAGTTTCGGGGCACAGAGATGTGCTGCTCACAGAACAAAAAAAGTCTACTATATAAATGGAAACCTTCTGGCAGGCCTAGGCTATCCCATCCATTTAGTTTGCGGTTCCCTCTCGACTGTCAGAGCCAAACAATTGGGGGAAGCAAGAAAAATACAAACAGGAAAATAGCTGGACGGACACACTGGGAGAGATAGCCAGCCGGCCACGCAGTGATGTAAAAATATTTCTACCATTTTTTGTTTGTTTTGTATAAATAGAACAGGTCCAGAGATGGTCGGCACAGACAAGACATCGCTCACAAAACAGGGCAACAGGAGGCACAAAAACTCACAGCAGCTCAAAAAAAACATCCTTGACAGGCAGCAGAAAATATGCACAAAGCCACCAGGCGATACTCTGGAAATTTAATTCTTAAATAAAAAAATCTATACTTAGTCGCTGATTAAAATTCAAAATAGTTTTCACGAACTACAGTTTCTCAAGGCTTAGGCTTAGGTTCGGATAACCAAGACTTTGTCATCGCCAAAGATTCCCCAGGCACCCCAGAGTGTTGAAGGAGCCCTCAATGGTAATCCCTCGTGAAATACTTTGCATACAAAGATTTCTAGTGGCTATTACCACCCACATGCCATTTATCTTACCCTGTAAATCGCTTTATTAAAATTGAAAAGGAAAGCCCGAAAAGCCCACAAAACAGATCATATCTTCCTCTCACGCCCACCAGGCTTACATCAGATGTGGTCCTGTTGATATGGGCAACCGAAATCACTTGGGACATTAATATGAATAAATTGGAGCACAAGTGTAAGAAAAAAAAAAACGCAAAAATAAATAAATAGGCTACAAAATATATATAAATGTCAACAAATAAGTATTTGCGATATTTATAGCCCCCACAGAGAGTCATGTGAAATGAGAGAGACTTTAGACAGGCAGCAAAGATGAAATATTCATATACGAATTGCAATGGAAAGGCTTACTCTGGGGACTTTGGGCCGAGATTGCATTTCATTCAGATGACAGCTCCCTGCTACCTACTGTCCATTTAAATATGGCAACAAAAATATGCAGATGGGTATATATATTAGCCGTTATATAGAGCGAGTTGTGTCTGACACAGTTTTTTCGAGAAGGGACAGACACGCATTCGTATATTGCCTCGAGCTGCTCAAAGAGTCAAAAAATAACAGGGGTAGGTGGAATTTGGATGGTGTTGATAGTGTTTTTTTTTTTTTCATTTATTAGCACGCAACTTCGCGCCCAAGTTGATGGTAAATAAAACATGGCCCAAACCAGAAATCAATACGAAACGTATAATTTATTCCAGGAAGTAAGCCATTACTCTTTAAATTGTGTACCTTTAAAGCGGTTCATACTTTTGTATATCTTTAGAAAACACCTTTAATAAATTACAAAATAAATGCCAATAAAAGGGGAAAAATAAGCATAAAAAATAAACAATTAAGTAATTAATTTTCATGTAATGTTTGAACATGCTTTGCCATTTTTTGCCCTTGAGGTTAGTAATGTATTCAAAGCAATATGCGTAACAGGGTTGAACAGCATTTTCACTAATTTGATTTCCGATATTATACCTTATTCGAGCCTTATTAATTATACAGAAAATATTTATAAATAGCTTACACAACGAAAAGGTCAACAAACGGGATCATAATCATTTTTTGTTTGTCTAAAAACGGAACAGAGGTTAAATGTTAAATTAACCTCAATGGAATGTAAGCCAAGTATTCCCTAATTCTTTCTACATTTAACTATTTGCTTAAGAAACCTTTTAAGCATATTAACTATTTATCAGGGCACTTTGTGTTATATCTCTTCCCTCTTAGTAAATAGGAAAATATCTTTAAGGGAAACAGTAAAAGCTTAAATTATTTCTGCAATCACATCGAACTCACAGCACTCGACACGATTTGGCTTTTTTCATTAGTGTCGGGCTGCCAATGAATCGAGGGACGTGAAAATCGTGAAAATCGTGAAAAGCGGCAAGCGCAGCTGCTGCCAGCTCGCCTCATCAAAAGATTGAAAGGCGCTGCGCGGTGAAGGAAATATTCAAATGCCTAAACTAAATTGCATATTTATGCGAGTCCTGCGAAAGGCTCTGGCTGATACTGAAATACTGATAGCGGGGATACAACGGAAAAGGGGAAGAGGGACTGCTGGCATAAATTATGTAACATTTCACGTATTTCCTTTTTTTTTTATATTATCCTCGTACTTTTTCATTTTTGCCTCACTTGTTTTTTGTTGTTTGTGTTGACGAACCGTGGCAGCTTCCCGCGAGTCGCGACAATTGCCAAAATGTCAGCCAACATCCAGCATTTTTGTTGTTTGCCCCCGTTGCGAGTGTCAATATTTATTTTTGTTCATGTGTGTCGTCGCACTTTTGGGACTCTGACGAGGGGCGGCGGCGGCCCAGTTTGGGTTACAAATTTTGATTGACACATTGAATTTAGTTTGAATTCTGCTCAGGACCATTCCGGCGCATTGCATGTCAGATCAATTAACTGAGGCTTCCCGGAAACCCCAAGCTCCCGCCGCATGTGCCCAGGCCCCTCCGTGATCTGTGAATCTAAGTCAAGTCCTAAAACCAAACCAAAATAAAAAGGAATGGTAGAGTAAGAACGAACACACCACAGCCAGGAGACCCGAGCCAGCTTGCTCAATTATGCAAGGGCGAAACGTGCCTGGAACTTGGTTAAAAGATACACCAAGTTACACGGGCGAAACCATTGATGATGGACACCATACCATGAATAATAGGGATGACTGAAAAAATCGATATATCGATACTGAGACGATATTTTAAGCGAGGGATATAAATCGATATTTTAAACATTGCGATAAACGCGGGCTAAGTCGATAGCAAAGGGGGAGTCAAAGCTTAAATGAAACTGTTATCGTTGGAAAAAAATATAAAAAACTAATACAACATTTGGTTTTTAAGTATATTTAAATTTATTTCGTTAATAATTGACATGCAAATTAAATAAAACGTTTATATATAAGTTCGATATTATCAATATTTTAACATTCTAGGTAATATTTTTCGATATTTAACATCTTGATATATATAACTTCATAACATTTTATCCATATATTAATAATGTTGATATTTTAAAATTAAATGTGATATTTTTTAATATTTAACATTTCGATATATAAAACTGTGCCAGTTTTTCGATATGATATTGAACTCTATTATCTTGTCTATATATGTAGGGATACTTCTGTCGATAAACATCCCTATATGGAATATAGATTAATTATTTATATATTATTATTATTATTTATTTGACTACATAATGTTTATTATTACATTATGTTACTGAAAATTTTAATTGCCACAAATTCACCATCTCAAGGTCCCACTGTTCCCGCACTGGAGCTTGCCTTGTTGAATTTTGAATAAGACTCTATGCCAGGCACCGCCAGTTCTCCCAGGAAACGGCAGGGGCGACAGGCCCGCCCGAGGGCTAATTGAACGCCATTTGGTTAGACAGTAATTGATGTATGACTTAGCCATGGATATGCCCGGTCAGGCGTCTGGGGGATACCTTCTGTGGGCGGTAAACGGAAGGCGAGAACGGGGCGCTTTCAAATGTCAACCCTGCGAAGGCTACTTTCCATTTCTCAATGTTTCGGGTCTCTCACACTGCCTTCGACTGACAATGCAGTTTCCTCTGTCTTGTTGTTGAAACTTAAAACGGCGTTCCATTAGGAAATTGTCCAAGAGAAGAGTCCGAGAGAAAGAAAAGATATTGCAGGAGCAAGTAGCAAAGAGTCAAGAGGTCGGGTCACCGAAGGAGCAATGGTCCAAGGGAGCGAGCTGCAGCATTCGTTCGTTTACCTGTCTGTATTGACCCAAAAAGTGAAAGACAAACGTCACAAGGATCTCGAGTGGAAGTGACCACGCCCACTGCCAGCGCCTCCCCTGAGAGGGGCCTTTGCCAGAAGTGTAAACAAACCCGTTGTTCCACTGTGCACTTTATCACAAGTGTACGACGACAAGGACGACAACAACAGTCGTGTCCACAGCAGGAAAAATAAAGGGAAACTCTTTTATATTTACTTGACGGGGATTTTTTTGCTCCTCTGTTGGTCTGCTCCTCGATAGTGTCCCATGCCTGCTGACACAATGTTTGCTTTTACTTTCCATGGCTATTTTGGTAGCAGTTTTATATCCCCCAATAGGAAAATAAATCGGTTGGTAAAATGAGAGTATGGGTGCACGTGGGGGACTTAAAAGATTGCCTACCGAATGGAATTAATTCTGGTATATTGTATTTTAGGCAGGAATTGTAAATGTTAATTAAGAAATTCCTATATTGTAAATCATAACAAAGAAAAATACTTCGTTCTAAAGATCTTTCCTTTAACATTAAGCACATTTTCTCATATCCCATTTCTTTATTAAATGCCACTCTTTGAATAATTATTTGTAATATCCAATAAACATATTATTTTAAATGTAAATTCCTATTTAAATTATCAAGCCATCTTCAATTGCGTTCATTGAACTGAATTCAACTGAATTCAATTAGTGCCGAGAGCGAAGTGTCTTTAAGTCGATTTCGACAAACAATGTCCCGAGTCCTTCTCCCTTCATTTTGCCTCCTTTCCGTGCGATTTTTCCCACACTCATTACCAGGCCATCGAGCTAAATGCAATTGCGTTTGCCAAACGAAACCTAAAACGTTTCATTTAATTTTAATTGCTCAAGTGGAAGGAACTCGAAGACAATTGGAACTCTTTGAGGTTTGAGGCATCCAGTGATGCCTTCAATTTGCCGCAAATGAACTGCGAATAGAACAGTCGCTTTTGTTTTGCCAAGTAATTAGAGACGCGAAGAGAAACGTTCAGTTGAAATAGCACAGGCTGTGATTTTACATTCCGAACAAATAAATTAAATAAACTAAGAGCTTAGGGAAGCCCAAGCAGATCCTACAGAGTTAGTGAACCTCAAAGATTTAGTTTTGGCCTTAAACTGTCATCCAGCTGTGAGAATATCAAGTTTATACACAGCTTAAAGCAACCATAAATAATAAACATTTTATTACCCAGCTTTGTCTTAATGGCAAAGCAGTTTGCCATGTATAAGCTGCGACATAAAAAACGGCTAACGACATTTCTAATTGTTTAACGGCCAGACACTTGAATAAAAAAAAAGAAATCCGTGGGAGGAAAATATATAGTCACTTTAATCCGAGTGTGAGTTTTAAATTAATGGAAAAAAGTGTGAAAATTTTAATGGGTTCTTATTCATATTAAGTAGTATTAAGTAGGATTCAGTAGTATTAACTATTATTTAGTTTTACGTTTCTGTAACACGATAAAGATTTCAATTAAGTGCTGCCAACTTCACTCGACAATTAAAAATATAAAACTAGCGTTTAAAATAAACAAATATATTTAATCAGTCATAGATAAAGACAAGCATTTACAATAAATAATTCACATTCGTAATTTAAATTTCAGGGAATTCTTTTATAAAACCATGAAACCATCCCTAGCAGAGCATCGGGATAAAAAATAACGCATCAAATGCGTTTAGATTGCTATTCATAAAATAATAATCCACAAATATGATGCAAGTATTATTGCTCAATCCAAAAACTGATTTAACTCTTTGCACATGTTTTTTATTCGCCCCCAAAAATTCGATTTTGCGAAATCCGTCAAATCAAGGAAATTAATAACGCTTCATGTGCGTTCAATATACATTTTTACGAATCGCTGCTGCCTCCTATTGTCTTCTGCCCTGCCTGCTGTCTGTCAGCCAGGCAATTGGCTCAAAATGGCATGGAAGTTAGCCTGTAAAATCCCTTTAAAATTTGCATAAACTCGCTGCGAGTGAAATCGGTTTAATGCCTGCAGGATTGCCCTGTCCGCTGGCCCGGACTGTGATCCGATCCGACAATCAGTCAGCGGATTCAGTCAGCCGGTCGGCAGTATCCTTCACTTCCACATGGCTTGCTTGGCTCGATTCGGTTTGGGATTCGATTTGCCAGTGGAAAGGATATCCGCTCTGGCTGGGCAGGGCCGCATCACCACCTGAAGATTTACCTTTGGCAGCCCACGTAATTGCTAAATTTAAAACGTCTCACGACAGTCTCTGTCATCACTCTCAGTCATGCATGGGCCGTGTGCTAATTAAATTTAGACGTGGGCAGAGAGGTCCTGCCGCAGGCCAATACACATAATGTATTCCCCGCAACAATGACTTACTGTGGCAGGAAATTGAAAAATTCTTGATTGTTCATTGTCGCAAATAAACAGCGTGGAAATCCGAAGAAGCAGCGGGAATCTGCCCAAGCGAACGCTATTAAATGCACCATTGACCAGCAGGCCAGGCTAAGATATTTATTTTCTTCCGCACAAAAAAAAAAAAGTAGAAGCCAAAACCTGGACGTTATCCTCGTCCTGGACAAATCCCAAAAAGTCAAGCGTTGCTCATGTTTTACGCCACATTTGCCGGTGCAAAAAAAAAATGTCAACAAAAAAATACACACATATACACACAGAAGACACCGTTACACACACACACACACCCGCACAGCACACAGGAAGCAGCAAGGAAACTTTACTTATAATAGAATTTTCAAGCATGACCATACCCTTAATGACGTCAGGGTAATGGGACTTTTGCCAAGAGTTTGTAAAGGGGAATCGAATAAACTAAAAATGCATTAAAAATAATATAAATATTGTTTTATATTTCTCTTGGAAAATGTACTTTTATTTATTTGTTTATTTCCTCAAAGTAAATAAATAGATTTTTATCTTATAATGAATGCCTTCTTTAACATTAAACTATTCTCTGATAAATTGGAAATATAATAAAGGGCAATCATACGAATTAAACATATATTAAATATTATATAAATTATTTTGTTTAAGGTGGTAAGCTATATTTATTTATTTCTTTATTTTCTTTAAGTACATAAATAGATTTAAATCTAATAATTATTGTCTGCTTTAAGATAAAACTATTAATTGTGAAATAAAATTGCAGGAAAAAGGGAAATAAATATTAAAAAAAATTAAATTAAATTTAAGAGTAAGTTTGTTTAATTTTCTTGCTAATAAATAAATCTGAAAGAGTATTGCCACCTTCATCCTGCCAAAAAAATGTCCTTCCCCAGTGGCTGCTCCATCTGCCTTCTGATGCTTTGCCTCTCACTGGTAGCCACAAATTGCCTTTTTCGCACGTTGATTGATTTTTGAACTTTTTCTTTCGGCAGAACCCCTTGTTCAGACCCACACACACACACACAATCACAGATACTAACACACACTCACACTCACACACACTCACATTCGTTGGGCACTCTACTTTGAGCACAAAAGTGGTAATAAAACGGCTGCACTTCGGATGCCATCGCAATTGTTCGAGTTCGAGTCGGCTTTGCCATGGCTGACCTCCATCGATCCTTTGCCATAGTTGTGGAACACATAATTATTTATTTACGAGTGTTCATTCATTGATGAACACAAACGCCGTTTATATTGCTCTTTTGCCTTTCGACCCAATGCGAAAATGTGAGGGTTCAGGCCCAGGTTTGCCTCGGCTCGAGTGCGGTGCTCTTTCGCTTTTCTTTATTTATATTTTTTTTTTGTGTTATTGTTGCCAGGTGTAAAAATAGTCGGTGACGTTGCCAAAGCTTGAAAATAGAAACGGAATTCAGGATAGCCGCTGTATGTGGTCTATGGAATAGCACTGTGAATGTGTACTTAAAAAGAATTATAATAAATCCATTAAACTGTTTAAGGGAGAGTTATCCAGCTTTAAGCTTTAATTCACTTACATTTAATAGTGTCGCATTTTTTTGTATAGTACATTTACCTAACGGCTTAAATCACTGAAGCCGCCGACAGGACCAAGCACCGCGCGACAGGCTTAATACCGGAACACCGGGGGTCCTGGGCCTCTATATATAGAACTGTATGCATAATGCACACCATTTTGCAAGCATTAATCCGACAGGAGAGCCTTGAAGGACCCTCAGCCAAGGCATGTTCCTGCAGCCCCAGACATATCCATTATTGAATACTGCCTGTGGGTGCGTGAGTGTACAACAATGCTATTATAATTATAGCCGTATGGATTAAGCCAGCCACCTCCCTCACGGAGTCCCTGAAGCTACTCGAGGATTAACTTGGGGTCGGGTTGGGATATGTGAGGAACCAACGAGCAACGAGCGTACCTGTCCGACTTGTCATATGGGGGAAAATATGAGCAGGATAAAAGGATTCGCACTTGAATTGAGACTAAGGGTTACCTTTTACTTGGGAAAAACTTGAATTTTAAATAGTACTTAGCTGATAAAAGGTATGTACAGGTGTGAATATATTGGGAACCCTTTTATGTATCACTAAAAACAATTTAAGTCACCTGAAATAGTATGCTAAGTAATATTTTATTCCAAAAACTCTTCAACTTCAATTTCCTACATTCCCTGAGCTTTTCTAATATGCTTAAACAATGTATACCCGCCTTTGTTTTATGAGTGCCAGGTAGAATAATAATAATTTGCAGGCAGCGCTGCAGTTGATCGTTAGTGGAAAGTGGAAAAAACCCGGGCTGGCTGCTGAGAAGGAAGCGATTTACATAAGTTATTATGGCAAACCGCACACACACACACACACACACAACACACACAAGTGTGTCAGCTCACGTGGGGATGTGTCCGAAACTTGTACGAATGGTAATGGAAAATGTCAGAAATTGTATTTCACCAACAGGCCCTCATTCCGGCCCATAATACTCGTATATATATTCCCTTCTGGTAAGCCGCATAATCAGCGCTAATGGACATGTTGAGGTATTCTCAGGAAGGCTAAAGCTGCACTTTAGTTGGCCACACACACACACACACACACACATAAGGTGAGCGCGAGGTACACCTATCAGGTGCGCAGATTTTTCCTTCACTTTGTTTTTTCTTATGGCTCCTTTCCGGAAAAATTGTGTTAAACGTGCGAAAAACAAGTAATTTGCCATTACTCAGCGGCAGCAAGCGTTGCCCTTGATTTTCTCCCATTTTTTGCCATACTTGTTGAGGCGTTTCTTTGTTGTTACTTTCATGTTTTACTTTATTTTTCCTTTGCATAGGTCTTCCGCCACTTAGATATAATGAGAAAGTCTTCGGGGCGGAAACCCTTTTTGTGGGAAAAAGGTAAACAATAGCCCCAAGTCGGCTTAATTGAACATTTTCCTCATGTTACGCCGTGAAAAATGTGGTGCGCATTTTCCAAATCATTTCAAGTGCGCACAACCAAGAATGTTCATCGGGAATTTTCGTTTGCTAATGAAGCCAAAGTGGATTTTCACGGATCCTCTCAAGTAGCCCGAACTTTGACCTTTATTAGCGACGGGCACGGCGGGGAGGGAGGCGACGGAGGCGACGGCCGCCGGAATCGTTATATTTGTCACAGAATGCGGACAATTTCATCTGTTAACGAGTGCCAACAAATTGCTAAGTCGTTCTGACATACAAGTCGGTACACCGGAACGTGTGGCCATTAAAATCACGAATTCCTTAGCCATTCGGCGAGGCAATTAAATATTCCTGGGTTGGACCTTGGCTCGGAGACGGGATTAGGCCATAAAATTGTTGTATTTAAGTAGCCATAAATCTTGATCTCGCTATGCCTGTCGTCAACGTTCGCAAAACAAAAGCGTAATTTCCGCGAACTTATTAAATATTTCACATAAAAAAAGGGTTCCGCTCGAAAAAGGTATACAGTGTGGCAAAGCCTTTAAGCCAAGACCGAAAAGCGAAATTCTTCAAGAGTGCAGCATGAATGTGGGTTGGAGAATTAGGAAAATTAAGATGACAAATGGGCGATGCTCTTTGTAAAAAATTATATGAAATGTATAAAGTAATTTTAATTAGATTAATGATTATAAAAACATTTATAAGCTCTAGTCTAGCAATTAAGAAATGAAAACAGTTTCTAAAAATGTTTAAAATTCAAATCAAATATAAATATCAAAGAACAAATATAATTCTTCGTTATATTCACCAGGAGGTTTCATATTATTTGTATTTACTATAATACTATTATTTATTATTTCTTTTATATATTACTTTTTTATATTTTTCTAAAGATAAACCAAAACAAACTAATTCGGATAAAATTATCTTGAATATATAATGAACGAAAAATAAACTAATTATATTTTAATGGGACAATTAAAAACCATTTATTTATATTTTCCTACTTTCATTTAAAAAAAAAAAAACAGTGCACGAATTTATAGCATTCCAACAGTTTTTACTTGCTGGTTTCTTAATTGATATTAAACTAACAAAGCTATTTGTAGAACATCTTTTTAAGATCTATAAAATATACACACTCTATCAGAACCCACTAAAATTCCAAAGTGAATCCGTCATCGAGTCGAGAGCGTTAACATAATAGACCAGAATCTGCATATTAAGTTACACATATGCTTGCCTTTTTGCGGATTTGTGTACAAACGAATTTGTGCCGAGAAAAGTATCTCGGAGTGAATATGTGCGGCATGCATAATAACCCTCAAGCATCGAGGAACAGGCCCACAACCGCTGGAGCTTGCTAAACCGTTTATAACCGATTTCAGGTAGGGAATCCGGGCAGGACGTGGCAGGACGTGCAGGCATCCGTGACACACTAAAAACCCAAGGCACACTGGGCACCGTCATGAGCCATGGGCCATGGGCCATGGGCCGGGCCAAGTGGTTGGGACTACGTGGCATTATAAAGGCAACAGCCACGGCCACTTGCGCACGTCGCAGTCAGCTGAGCAGGGAGCAGGGCAAAGGGGGGGGCAGAAGTCGGGCAACAAGGCGGCCGGGCTTATAAAAAATTAAAATGTTTACGCTACATTAAATGCAAAGAAGGCATTGCCGGCGAATTATGATTTTGCGAGTGCCAAACGAACGCAAACGCACTCACACGCCGGGGCCCAGGCCACCTTATGGCACCTTTGGGAGTGAGTGCGAACAACACGGCGTATGAGCAATGCATGAACTACCCGGCGACAGAGCAACACATGAGGAACTGCCTGCGAACTACACGGCGTATGAGCAACAACGGCAATGGGGGCCAACTTAGACAATTTGCACATGCCGTCGAGAAATGCAAATGCTTTTATTTGATGCGCACAATTTTATACTTCCAGAGCATTTCCATCACAAATGGCTGTCGACTTTCCGCCATTTTTATCCGCACTGTGAGGTCAAATCGTCCCGCCGGATGGATGAGGGGCTTCATCGGCCACGGACCCTCATTGTTCATAAAGTAGACCTTCGGTTTGATGGGGCACCTAAGCAGGCTGCCATTGACCATCAGCTGCTTGAAGGAAGAACCGAAAACTGTGCCCTCCATCGGATTTCTCAGAAAATCGCATCCACTAAAGTTTTCCACCTTGTAGAGAATTCTCTGGTTCTTACGAATCTTCACGGTGATATCCAAGGTAAAAGCCAAGGCCATTTTAACCACCCGAAAGGTATAGAGCCTCTCCGAGTTGGGCATCTTGTGGAAATATTCCACATATTCGGGATCGCAGCTTGTATTCAAGGATTCCTCAATGTATTTCATGTCGCCCCTACGTAAGACATGTGGCTGTGGGAAAATTAAATATTTAATAAACCACAAAATGGCAGCAACTGAGTAACAGATTATACATCCTTTGCTGCTTTCACAAGGAGCATGCACAGGAGCCACAGAAAAACCACAGAACCAACTCTGAAAGCCATGATGCAACAACTGGAAAATTTGTACAATTTTCTCGCTCAAAATACAACGGTTGAGCAATTAATTGGCTTTCAAACGAAATCATTGAGGCGTAAGATTAATTTATTACACGCCAGCCAACGAAAGCGAATAATTACATGTATATATTTATGTATATATCTTGATTTCAAAGAATGGCTCTCATTGTCACCGCTATAGTTTTATTTAGATAGTAAACCTTCCATTTAACTGGGCACTTAAAGGCACTGCCATCGACCACCAGCTGTTTGTTGATGGCGGCCAAGACCGTCGCAGCCATTAAAGACCTCCATCTTGGACAAAATTCTCTGGCCTTAAACACTTTAACCTTAATATCAATGTTAAGACTCGCCTTCCTTTAAGGCACTTGAAAAGCGCCTCACTGAATTAAGAATTTTGTGGAAATAATTACATCTCAAGAGCAATTAATTCAACCAAACGAAATAATTACAGAAAAAGAAGAATATTACTTTTTCAAACATTTTAAACCACCTTTAAAAATGAGCTGTAATAAAGGTAAAGACTGTCTAAGATGTTCGGACGTAAAACCACCGAAATATGCCAAAGTTTTTATTTGTTGCGCACAACCTTATACTTCCACTGCATTTCCATAACGAATGGATGTTGGCTCTCCGCCATTTTTACTCTCATCGTGAGCTGAAAGCGACCTGGCGGATGGATGGTGGGAATCATGGACACTGTGGCCTCGTTCTTCAGGTAGTAAACCTTCGGCTTGATGGGGCACTTAAAGAAGCTGCCATTGACCACCAGCTGCTTGTAGGTGTCATCAAACACCTTATTCATCAGACGATTATTTAGAAAGGCGCAGCCATTTATGTTTTCCACCTTGTACATAACTCTATTGGTTTTTAGCACTTTCATGGTAATGTCGATGGTGAAAGCCGTCGCCAATTTGGTCACTCGAAAGGTGTAGAGCAGGCCGGAGTTGGAGACTTTTTGGAAATACTCCACATAGTCGTGGTCACAACGGGTTTGCAGGGATTCCACTGTGAACTGCATGTTGCCCTTGTTGAAGACCAAGTGTGGCTGCCAGGAATTTTGAATATTTAATAAGTCATTTTGTGAAGGAGGAACTTAGGAGCTGGGATTACCTCCTCTGCGGCATCCAGGTGGAGTATGCAAAAGAGCCACACACAAAAGAGAGACACCACACGCAGAGCCATGGAACAACAACTGTCAACAATGTTTTATTTTCTCAACCACAAATCAACTGATGAGCGATTAATTGACCTTAATCGAAGCCATTCAGATGGAAGATTACTCCGCAAAATAACTGTCTGCCTCGATTCTTTTTAAACGAACAAAACGGAACTAATTAAATGGGAATGAGCAGGAATTCACAAAATGTTTAAGTCAGCAGCCACAATATTTTATTTATTTTTCACCACATTATAAACCCACAGCATCTCCATCACAAAGGGATCAGGACTTTCGTTCATCCTGATCCGCGTGGTGATTTGGTACTTTCCAGGTGGCTGAAAACTGGGCAGCATGTCCAGAGATTCCGCGTTCTTGATAAAGTATACACCGGGCTTGATCGGACAGGTAAAGAAGCTACCATTAACTATCAGGTGCTTGTACACAGACCCAAAAACGCGATTCATTAGGGGATTGGTGAGGAAGTAACAACCATCCATGTTATTCACTTTAAACATAATTCGCTTGGTCTTCAAAACCCTAACTGCAATGTCAATGGTGAAGTTTGAGGCCAGTTTGACAACTCGGAAAGTATATAGAGCCTTTGTTACGGGAACCTTTCGGAAATACTCCACATAATTGTGGTCGCAACTGGTAACAAGACTTTCCATTATAAACTTGGTGCCACCCCGTCTAAAAACTGGAGGTTTCTGTGGAAGGTTGTGGAATATATACAAATTGAGAAGATTTTTGTACGACTATTACCTCCTTATCGGCAGCTGACACGAGGCCGACAATCCAGACTAGAAGCCATATGCATCCACCAAAAGAAGACAACATTTTTGGACTAAACAACCCAAACATTATGGCGCTCCGCTTTGGTTTAAATATATTGATGAGATATTAATTGTTCACTAAGTGCACTAATTAGTAGCTTACATGGAGGCAGCGCAAAGTTGGGGACTCCTTTGTTATGTATAGTCCACATAGGCGTGGCGTCGTGAATAACAAGGAAACGCCCTTAAATTATACTGAACTTTGTCTTAAAAATAATCAAATAAGCGATCTCACACTCAGAGTCATGGAACAACTAACAATATTCTTTTATTTTCACAACCACAAATCAACTGATGAGCGATTAGTTGTGCTTAATCGAAATCATTCAGGTGGAAGATTACTCCGAAAATTAACTGTCTGCCTCGATTATTTTTAAACAAACAAAACGGGAAAAAATGTAATGAAAATATTCCCATTTTCTTTCAAATTTAAAACAAAAGCTATATTTTATTTCACTTTCACCACATTATAAATCCACAGCATCTCCATCACAAAGGGAGCAGAACTTTCATGCATCCTGATCCGCGTGGTGATTTGGTACTTTCCAGGTGGCTGAAAACTGGGCAGCATGTCCACAGATCCCTCGTTCTTGATAAAATATACACCGGGCTTGATCGGACAGGTGAAGAAGCTACCATTAACAATCAGCTTCTTGTACACAGACCCGAAAACCCGATTCATTAGGGGATTGGTGAGGAAGTAGCAGCCATCCATGTTATTCACTTTGTACATAATTCGCTTGGTCTTTAAAACCCTAACTGCAAAGTCGATGGTGAACTTGGAGGCCAGCTTAACAACTCGGAATGTATAAAGAGCATCCGTTTTGGGAACCTTTCGAAAATACTCCACAAAATTGTGGTCGCAACTGGTGACCAGGCTTTCCAAGATAAAGTTGGAACCTCCCCGT